>CM065671.1:885761-945245 GCA_033220385.1 Triplophysa yarkandensis | reverse complement strand
AGGGAGAGAGAGAGAGAGAGAGAGAGAGAGAGAGAGAGAGAGAGAGAGAGAGAGAGAGAGAGAGAGAGAGAGAGAGAGAGAGAGAGAGAGAGGAGGACTGTAGTTATCCTCAGTAAGTGCAGGACTAACAGAGGGAAACACTGATAACAAGAATCATTAATTAATTAGCTCTGCTTTCCTTTGTCTCTTTTCTGGCTTACTGTGTTGAACTTTGAGCTCTTTTTACTTCCTTTAATCAAACTACAGTGTAACCCATAGGGCTGCTAACTGACGCTGTGTGTGCGTGCTCAGATCTTCTGAGATTTCATGAAGTCTGGCAATAATGCAAAACCATGCTGAGACACATAAACACGCATCTTCCCACAAGAAAGCCTTGTTGTCAACACTGAATTATGGGTAATCAGAGTATAAAGTAGGACGTGGAAACACAGAACACTTTTTAAACAAGAGTCACCTTCACAACACTTCACAAACTATCTCAGCTGTTCCAGACCTGAAACACAGGGATCTATGATAAACTTTCATCAAAGATACTCACACTTAGCAACCAACTGGAATACCCTAGCAACCAGGTAGGTACCAGTGTCCCTGCAACAACAGCACTGTTCTAAAATCACCTTGGCAACCACTAAATGAACCTGTTCCATTTCTTATGTGGGTCACCGTGAGGGAAATGGTACAGTACAAATCTGAGACTTTAAAGTATGGTTGTTTTTGGTTCTGATCTAATTAAACTGCATAAATGGTAGGTTAATAATTTTTTTTTATTTAAAAGTGAACACAAGAGACACTGACATGTCTGATCTTTAAATAAAATGTTCATGGGAAAGAGTCACATCCTCCGATAACATTTACAGATGCATTGAAAAATATTTCAATACATGTGAACTTGACATTCATATGAAAGTTCTCCTTAAAACATGCAATCAACCACCGAAATTTGTTTCTTAACGCAATAGAGAGAAAATGAACATTAAGACTATGATGCTGAAAACAAAGAATGAAGGTGATATCTTTCAATTTATGAAATTTTTCAATTGTGGTTTATGAAATGTTCAAGACTTAATGAATAACCACAATGAATGTGTGATAATAACATCTAGTGAGAATGCTAGAGAGAAACCAACACGTATGATTTCCATTTCTACAACTTGTGCATTTAACATGCAGTTCAATGTATGAATACACAAAACACATGGACATGAACATGTGGCTAACTCAGAAACAGTTTTACTGAAACATACACAAAACATCAATGAAACACAAATAGCACCGGATATAATTTTCCTTGGTAAGTCTCATATTGCTTTTTTCCTCGAAGGCCCAATGAAGAAGAATGAGTCTGTGTGTGTGTGAAAAATGACTCCTCAGAACATAATGAGCGAGTGTGTTTGCCACTTACACACACTCTCATCGTTCGGCGCTGTCTCTCAGGTTATCTCTCTATACTTCACTTTTCTCTCCTACTGTGAGCGAAAAATCTCTTTCCTCTATTCTCAGATCAGATTCTTTCTCTCCGCTCGTCCCCTGTCACCTGCCATCCATTCTTTCACTCTAACACACCTACACTCAGCTGCAGGGCTGTGTCACCTCAGTGAGAGGAGATCTGTGAAACCTGCAGAGACTTAAAGGTTACCCGATAGCACTTATAATCCTTTATATGATCAGCCATCGACAGGCTCACGACCTAAAAGTTGCTTTGAGTTGAACATTTTACGTACAGTACACTCCAAATATAAATATTCATTTGAATAAAACCAGTGAAGCGAACCAGATTGAGATAAAAGATAACAGTGGGTTAACAGGTAAAAAAAGAAAGGATTTCATAATATTTTGTGGTAATCACATCCTGCAGCACTTTTCCAATTAAAAACCGTGTCAGTTCTCTGAAATCATTATTATACAGATATCAGACTCCTTCATTTCTGCTCTCTTTATCATAACAGAGAAGAGAGACTGGAAGCCAGACATCTTTAGTCTGATGGGAATGTGTTTGGCTAATCTAAATGACAAACCTGAAGGAAAATTATGTTCATTCATAAACAGCTACATAATAGAAGTACTTTTAAATTGGTCTGAGATGTTTCTCTAAAAAGCTATAAGTTAATATTGTAAATAACAGGACACTTGTGGTTACTTTTATATACGTAAACATTCAAGATATTTAACTGAGAAATAAAGATATTAAAGAGATCTTAGAAATGACTTTTCCTACATGTGGGGAATAACACAGAACCTCATGTCAACTCAAACACAATCATCCCCTCCATCTGTCCTTCTCTGTCTCGCTCTGTCTATTCTTTGTTGACCTTGTCCTCATAATGTCCAGTGCCTTGTCCAAAACGTTATATTCCCCATCACTACATCTGTCCCCTTAGGAGGCACACACACATGCAAATCTTTGCTTATAAGGGTCTTTCTCTCATTTGTTTAGACATCTTTTTTATATTTTAGAATTTTTTTATAGGGAAGATTAAGACAACAGATAACATCCATTTGAAATACACAACAACACAGATCAGGGGGTTCTCCAACTGATCTGGTGGCCTCCTAAAAGTTCTAGGGGGAAAAAGTTCTTAGGAAATTCTTCAAGACAAATTAATTGTACTAATATTTATATGAACATGTAAACATTTTAATGTTTGCCACAGATGAAAATCTATACAGAATAAATAAAATTGCATTTTTATTCTCTTCAGCACCATACTTGCATTTTAGCCGATTATTTCATATCATATTTAATATTTCCTATGATATTCTCATCTCACACCTACAAATTATCTATAATAGTTTAAATAGCTGTTTATAAAATATAACAATAAATCAATACTGTTTATTACATAAGTTGGATTTGTATTTAAGAAAGAGGGTCCTCACAAAAGGTCTTCAAATTTTAGGATCCCTTAGGATACCTTATCAACCAAACAAACGAAGCAGATCTCATCACAGACAAAACAACAGTATGAACAGTTAGCCTTCAAGATCGGATCGAAGAACAGATCAGATTTATATACAGCGTAAACAAAGCCCTAGTCTTCATCCTGAATAGATTTTATCTCTGAACAGCGAAGGGTCCAGACCAACAGGAAATGACTTACCGTTTTTTTCACTGTGTGGTTTGATGACTTCCTGTGCTGGCAAGCAGGGACACGGACCCTCACACTTCACGGAAATCTTCTTACCAGAGCTGCACACCTGGAACTCAAGCTTACACTGTGGAAAACAATATGAACAATACAACAATATACTTTATATTGTCCTTATGACCTTTGCATAAAAGGAAAATAAGTAACATCAAATCAAAGAAATTCACAGTATTTGACAGACAGATTTCTACAAATGCAAATGACAAAAAGGTTATTAATTAATATTTTTAAAGCAGACAAACAAAGACAAACATATTAAATAAACATTTAACAACAATGACATACACTTTTACAATAAACACCATTTGTTTTGCACTAAGGAGTGTTCCTTTTTAATTCAAATTCATAATTTTTCTAATAATGGAGTAATAAAGTTATTCAACAAACAAAAGAAAGACGGCTAAATCTGCCTAAATGTGTATCTGTAATTTAAAAGAGATTAGTTTAGTCCGTCTTTACTCCCAAAAATAGCCAATTATCCAAGATTTTATTTTTATAATTTGATTCAACCCTCAAACTTATATTTTTTATTTCATTAAATTACAGAAAAAGTTTCAAATTTAACTCTCAAATTTAAGTTTTACATTACAGTAATACACTATAGAAACTAACATACCTAATTTTTATTTTTGTTAATAGTGCTTCCAGTCACATGTCTCACGTCTTCATGTAATTTCAAACCTCATGTATTTCTCTTTATACTTCTCTTCTTATCGGTATATCTCTTCATTTTTCACTGCCGACTGATATGTCCCTCTCTCCCCATCCCATACATTTGATCTCATTCCGGCTGAAGGGAAGGAAATTGAGTGGGCGGGGTTAAAGTAGTGAGGTCACAGGGGGGAGGCACAGGTTAGGCTGGAGGTTTAGGTCTTTCTCTCTGTTCAGGAGCTGGGGGGAGGGAGAGGCTGCAGGATTTGAGAATCCAATATCAACAGCAGACACAGTTCATCCACCTCACCATCCATCACCCCACACTACATCATTTACACCAGGAGAGAGAGCGAGAGACGTGGTGGATGATATTGGAATTTAAAAGGTTGCTTTTGCTTCTTTGGGACAAAATGATCCTGCTTCTGATGGTGTTCAGGTGAACCTTCAGAGATCACATTACATTTACTCCTCACCTGAGCATCTTGACCTCAACACACAAAGTGATTCCGGTCAGATCGGTATATTACTATCCTGAACAATCAGCGTTATTCTCGATGGCGCTTTCACATATCCCAGTTTGGTCTACGGAGTCATCTCTGAGGTTTCTGGGCAACTTTGTAAAAGCCTGATGATGATGTGTGTACATTTAAACCATCTGGGATCTGATGTAAATACCGTGGTAAATTTCTCACCTTTGAGGAGTATGTATGTCCATCAGAGCCGCAGACCGGGTTGGAGTGAAAAACAGGACAGGCCTTACATTTCCCATGATTCATAGCACCCATCCAATGCTTATGGAGAAGACTTCCTTTTCTGGGCTTAATGCTACAGAGAGTGAAAAAAAGAGAAATAAGAGAAATGTGAGAAGTCATGCTGGCTTATCTGATCACACACTCAGGGGATGAGAAATGTGACAAAAGACTATAATGCCACTGTTGTTTACACTCAAAATGTCAATGTATCCTAAAAGCATAAAATCCGTATGTTCATCTCAAGGAGACAAACACCTGATATCTCTTTCTCTCTTTCTCTTGGTCTTTCTCTCTTTTCAATGTTTAAGGCATTTAACTTACGGATACGGTTTGTCTCAGTCACTTTATTTTATATCTTATATTATATAGCTAAATAACTTCTGACCGGCACAATAAAGTAAATCCACCTTGTGATGTTTATGGTCCCTGTTGTAAAAATATACATCATCTTTTACTCAGACACACGCACAAATAGTGTAATATATTCAGTGACAACACAAATCTAATCATCAGAGTTGTTTTAAGGAAACAGTCAGAAATAATTGTAAAACTAAAGTCGAACGCTGTAAAACATCTCAGTTTAAGACAATATGCTCTTTTTTAAAAAATAGATAAAAGGCACTTATTCATGAATTTTATTAACATTAATTTAAATATTAATAAATACATTTTTTATAAGTATATATTAGTAAAAATTATAAATCAATTAATTTATATTCTAAATGATGATTATCGGCGGTAACATAAATTAATATCACCAGTATGTCATTAACAATCATCGAAAAAAAAGTATGCCTGTCTGTCTCTTCCTCAGATGCTTCTTCTCTCTCTCTCTCTCTCTCTCTCTCTCTCTCTCTCTCTCTCTCGTGTAGAAGTCTCTCTTAAGAGCTTCTCGCGGTGCAATTTTCAAGCAGGCGCTTTTATCTCTTCATGGGGAACGGCTGCAGTGTGATACAATATAATGGAGTATATTACACTGTATTATGGTACATTACTGTGTGACTCTGTGATCCACAGTTCATTGTATTATATTGAAGTAAATTAGCAATATCAGCTCCACACTGAGGACATTACACTTCTGTGTTTAATCTGTTCTCAGATCTCACTAGGAACATTGCTTCATACAAGCAAAACAAGTTCCAGAATTACACTAAATATAAAGTTTAAATATAATCCTTAATGATACCAAATCAGAGCGGGATCTGAAGACATTAAAGCCACATATTTAAACCCATTCGACGGATTTCTCCAATAATTTTGCAGAAACTGTGACTGCCGATCCTGTGTGGACCTATTTATGAATTATTAATGTCTGTTATGAGGTTGAGCATAATCAGCCATGCATCTTAATGCATTCATACAATTCACATAAGACTTCATTAATGCAACATTCACAGATGAATAATGTGTGCCTTACCTGTGCAGTGCAGGCTTGTGATTGGTGCAAATGGCCGTCTGGAAGTCATGACTCACACACACTTTGTGAGGTGGACAATGAACCTTCATACAGGGATCTTTAGTGCTGTCAAGCCCTGGGAGAGAGATAGAGAGAGAGAGAGAGGGAGAGATAGACAGAGAGAGAGAGAGAGAGAGAGAGAGAGAGAGAGAGAGAGAGAGAGAGAGAGAGAGAGAGAGAGACATTTTAAAACCAATAAATTAGTTTTTTAATTGTCAAATTTTTCATAGTGAATAGGGGCTTGTGGCCACAATTGTAGATTTTATGGTCTGGTGGTAAGAGAGTTTGACTTGTAGGAAGAATGCTGGTCTGACTGTGGTTTGACTGTGGTTTGCTTGAGCAAGACATCTTTTCCCTGTTTACTCTGCAATGATAATTGACTAATGCATAATACTTGTAATGTGATGATGTAATGTATATATAGTTTTACTATTCGTGGTATTCAATGTACCCACAAATAAAGGATACAACGCACAATCATGTTTTATTGTTTTATTTTCATGTTTCCTTTGGGCCGAGAGTCAGTGGGTTGGAAGTAAAGAAAGAAACCGAGTGTGATGAGAACAGGGGAGCTGGACTCAAGCAGACACACAGGAGAAACAATGCAGCAGCCTTCTGGCAAATGTTTTATCATCTCTCTCTCTCTCTCTCTCTCTCTCTCTCTCTCGCGTACACACACACACACACACACACACACACACACACACACACACACACACACACACACACACACACACACACACACACACACACACACACACACACACACACACACACACACACACAAACACACCTGACTTTGAGAAATACCTCAGTTCCTGACAAATAAAGAAAGGGAAGAAACACTATTTCCTCTCATACAAACACATTCCTGGCAGAGGAAGATGTGGAGGGACTGTGCATGAAGATCATTACAATAACGCGTGAGGCACTGGTCCCAGTCGACCACAGCAAGAACATACAAGAACACTCAAGCACATATTAACACATTTACACAAGTGATCAGACTGCTCAACACACTGATCTTCAGAAACAGGTCACCAGGGAACTAAAAGACAGCGGCAGATTCATACGAGGTCAAACACTCCATCTTTCTCTCTGACCTTCACGTTTTTGTGTGCATGTACGTCAGAGAAGCTTGATGCCAACCTGCTGTTCATCTGGAGTGCAGCCATGCCAACTGGCCTTCAACACATACACACGCACATGCACATGCACAAAACTCATTTAGAACTCCTATCACTTTTGTTAATAAAATGTACAGGTACCAATATAATTCCTAAACCCAATTGTTGTGTTTTTCAATGGAAAACAGACACAGCCACTTAAAATAATATTCACGCAGTTCTATTTTAATGACAATAATCACCAATCACATCACCATAAAAGTGCCATACTAGATGGTTTATTTAAGCAGTTGTGCAATCCAGCTTCACATCATGCCTATTATGAAGGGTTACTCTTAAATGAGAAACAGAGCTATGTGCATCTGTGTGTGCGTGTGTGAAAGAACATGGTATATTGATGGACTTTAGCTCCCCCAAGCTTGTGACGGAATCTATGATTTGATATTTTACTCCGTATGAGATTTAGTTGGTGATGGTGCGGTAGAAAAGAATGAGAAGCGTGTCTCTTTAAGAAAACACTTTAAGGGAACTTTTCAATTCAATGGAATGAATTTTAAAAAACATAAACACGCTTGGGTCACAAAGTAGAGTATCAATATAGTAAGGTGAGCAGGTGTAAAAGGTAAATAAATGTGCAGTTATACATTCAATGTAGCGAAGTATCTCCCTTTATACATCTTTCCTAAGTCTATTGTGTATTCGTTCAGTTTATTCAGTTGTTTTTCTATAACAACAGAAAACAGGTCATTCATATTCAGAGACGAACCTCAAACACTTCTGCCACTGCAGGGTATGAACGTGGGGAATGAAAATAGGAAAGTGTGATAGATCCCGCTTGATAAATGTGAGATGAGAGAGAGAGAGGACGGCTGATATTTACTTCTTCACACTTTTCATTCCAGGCCTGAATGAACAAATTCAACTCCTGTTTAACCAAGCAGACGATTCTAATCGACAAACACGGGACAGACGTACATGCTCAAAAACTTTGTGGTTGGAGTCAAATATTAACATTTTGCAGTGAATTATATACTGCATATAAACTAGCATTTTATAAAAATGACATGTGAGACAAATTATAATTCCTTCCATTACAACTACCAATATGAACCTTCAGCTATTTACCAAGGAAACCATTATTAAAATTATTTATATAGGGTCTTATTACAGTAAGATTTAAGAGTTCTGTAGGTTCCTATCCACCAGATAACATAATAGTATAACTAAACACATTACAAGGAGAAACCCACAGAGACAATTTCTGTTCAGATCATATAGGAATACAATACGTTTGGCTTCCATTGACTTGCATTGGCTCTGTGTCTATACAACAGAAATTAACGTTTTAAGTATCTTATTTTGTGTTCAGCAGAAAAAAGCCATTCAGGTTTGAAATGTCATGAGGGTGAGCCAATTAGGGTTTTTGTTCTGGGTGAACTAAAAAAAACATTTGAATTTCTCTGATGGTTTCTCTGTCACAAGGTTAAGTTGTACTGGAATCTGTACATCTAAATGTAGATCATTTGAATGTACATGTTAATACATTACATTTTCAGTGTTCTGCAAATAATGCGAAACTACTCCTACTGTGGTGAACATAGTCGACTTTTTCTAAAGCTCCATATCTGTATCTCATCCTTCATTTCTAAGGAACACAACACTTCATTCTTTATTCATCCGTCTATCTTCTGTTCTGTTATATACTGTCCACATTCATCTCTGTCTGATGTGTTTCATTGCAGGCGAGAGTGAGTGATGAGAAATTCATTTCACTGAAAAATAAAACCCGTCTGCACTCGTTTGTCTGAGAGGTGATTCCTCCTCCATCATGCGCTTCTCATGGCATCGCTATGGAAACCTGCTGCGCCTCGGGGCCGGTGCGGAATTCACGTTTTATCATTTTTATGGGTGGAATTAAAAGAGAGAGAGATTCTCAAACAGGCATGATTTGATAGTCAATAAATTAATCCTATAAAGTGTGACTTGGCTTCATATATATTCCCCTACAGCTGGGTGTGTACATCAAAACATGGGTGAAAACACTCCTGATGGGATAGACAGTAAACATCAGTTTTTAAGTAACAATTAAATATTGTATTAAAATGAAGATTTAAACTTTTTCAATGCACCTGTACTCCATCTTTACCTCTTTAACATGCGCTATAATCCCTGCAGCAGATCAAATGCGATTCATTGAGTCTCGCCGAAGATGTGAAGAGTTGCACATCTCTGGATAAGGTAAAATCTCATTGCCATCACCTCATTTCACTGGGACGTTTATAAGCCAGTACTCTTTCTGCCTTTATTTTCAAATCTGTTGTTAGTGCAACAGGATGAATTACACAAAATTAGTCCATCAGGATTCCAGCATAAACACCTGCTATTACCCAATCAGGACGAGTCTGAATGTTACCTAATGGCCAATCAGCTCGCACTGAAATCGAAATGTCACCTGGTAAACAAATAATAATTTAGATTAGACCTTCACTTCGCACACACAGAGCTATAATCTTCTTTAATATCACGCTGTGATGCTTTGTAGTAAATATTCAACCTTGGTAGATGCACACACAGAGAGATAGAGAGAGTACATGCCCTCTGCATTAGGGCGTCTGCCTACCAAATACCATCTGTGCCATCTGCAGACTTTGGCATCAACAGGGCAATCATGTGTCGATCAAGTCATTCAAAATACACGAGAGAGAGCAAGAAATACTGAGAAGTAGATAACGAAGTGCATATTAGTGATCTAATATGATTAAAGATTTCGTTTTCTTTCTTAATACACATTCCTGACCGTAATGTGAATGTCTTCATAATGTTTTCTCAAACTCAAATGATATATCCTTCCGGCTGATACAATTTAAACATATAAACAGTCCAATGACTTAATAGTTTTTTCATTATTAGATGATAGTTCGAGTTTCGCTACAAAGAAAATACAACAAAGTTCACAACGTGAGACATTACACTCTGAGCGTTAATAATGTTCGACCCCACAAGTGCAAAAACAGCAACTAGAGACAATGAAGTAGACAACACTCAATATACACCACAACACTTGAGTCTCTATTATGAGTTTGAGAGTGTCTGTGTGTGTCAATTGCCTCAGAAACAGATTAAAGAGCCATTTTAAGATTTCATTCGAGTGTCACATCCCCTCTGGAAACACAGAACTCTTGTGACTAAAGAATTTTAATGACAATACATTCTAGATATAAAACACAAGCAGTTCATCTTGGTGTGTGCCAGCCGGAAGTGAATTATAGTCACACACATGATGACACACAAAAAAATGACTATTCCAGTCACATGTTTTCTCTCTGGTCCTGTGTTTGAAAATGTTCTTACACAAGCCCCTCCTCCAAAGTGGTTCCCCCAAATCAAAAGTCAAAATCTAGAATTTCTCACCTTTGGTATCTTTAACGGCTTAAATCTGAAATCAAAACGGTTGATCCAAACAATGCTGGGTAACCTTTAATTCATCACTGCAAGTATTTAGTTATATCAAAACAGTGAATGACCATATTTGACCCAGCAGTTGGGCTTGTTACTTCTGACCCGAAAAAACTAACTTTTCAATATGTACTACAGTAGAAACATTAAAGCATACATATTGAAATCATATTTTTAGGAGTATCTCATACATTTCAAAGAAGTCTTTAAAACGTTTGACTGGTAATGTATTTATTCTTCAGATTTGAACATGACCTCATTCTTTGCATTCTCATAATATAGACACCAAAAACACCAAAATCTTGAATAGGCTTGTGCAGATCATCATTTGGATAACTAAGTCACTGCAGTCAGTGGATATGAACCTCAATACAAAAATGAGGGTGTATAGATATTGTGTATGTGTGTCTGTGTAATGAGGTTCTATGTGGAGATAGACTAATCAATCATACAGCTAAGCAGGCACTGTCATGGCACACGACACATACGCAAACACCCACACCCACACCCACACACACACATGCATGCACGCACGCCCGCACGCACAAACACTGCTTTATTTCTATTGCTTGTCAACACTCACCAGCACAATACTTTATTCTGTTGAATTTTAAAGTATTAGTTGTATTTAAATGCTTGTCAGGACATTGCTATCACCCACTCCTTATATTTAATATCCTAATGCTATAGCAAACATTAATTCATCTCTTTTCTTCAGCCTCTGTCTCTCTCTCTCTCTGAGCTGGAACAAAAGGACAAAATTTAAATAAGCAATGTATTTAAAAATAAAGTTAACGTTGACCCAAAGGACAAAAAAAAATATACATTTAAAACAGGTAAGAACTCACCTACAGTTTAATTCAGAACCTTATGGGCATGACACTTGGTTTGGGTTTATCCGTCGAAGCCCCGGAAGGCACGCTCGCCTATAAAAGGATTAGAGCGCACTAACAGCTGTGGAAACCTTGTGCATGAAACATAAGTATAATTCCACATTTAATTAAAGTATTAAAATGATAAACGCTGGGGATGTTCAGATGCCGGAGGGGGGGGGGAGGATGGGATTTTAAGCAACACGCTCAGCGTTAACTGAAAAAAGCCTTCAGGACACCAGTGATGGCTAGAATGTTTCCATCTTTCACTGCTGCATCATGGGACTTCAACTCCAAACACTACTGAATATTCATGAGCTGCACAATGACTATTGGCCAGCTAAGAGCCTCAATTTAAAAGGGTTTGCTCTAAGTAAAGAGTTTCTTCTTTTTGTAAATAATGTTTGGCTAAGCAGAAGAGATTTCAAATAGCCAGAGGAGAGGGCTTCAAAGAAATAAAGAAGGAAAGAATGAAAGAAAAGAAGAAAGAAATAGGAGAAAGAAACTATTAACTCTTTCTAAGAAGTGTGAAACATGCTAAATAATAAAGAAAAAAACTTTCAAAAAGTAATAAAACAATGTCATGTGTTATTCTGAAAGCTCTGTATAGTATGCAAGATGCATAAAAGATTAAAGTTTCAAGGTTTATGTAAATATGAATATATTATCAAATAAATATATAGTACATTAATTTATAATATATTTGTATTTTAAGTCAGGGGATTTTAAACGATACTGTTTCAGGGACCCCAAAATAAGATGGAGCTCTTGTGAAGCGCTTTCTAAAATAAATACCCCAATGTAATATATTATAAAGAAAGACTTTAAGGCGGTCTCTATGATTTCTGGTAGTCAATGTTGACATTTGAACTCAACAAAGCAAACACGACCCTACACAAAAAGGGTCTCGCCCCAATTTTGTCACTCTCTGCTAATGTTCCTCACTACATCAAGAAAAGCCCCTAACAGATATTGGTTGCAAATAAATATTTGAAATATCATAGACCCTGCATTTAAACTATGTTAGATAAATAGTAAGTGAGTAATGTATGAGTAATGTTAATTGAATGATCCTGAAGGGATCCAATTCTAATTTATTTATTCTGTAGCTACTTTCATATCACCTCACAAAAACTTGCTAGAAAGATAGAAAACATGTAATAATGTATAGAAACATTTATAAATGAAACAAAAATTATGTTCAAAATTTACAAATTTGTTTTTTTCATGAGGAAATATGACAATGGTAGTCAAAGATGACCATTTTGCTCTCCTACATTCTTCAAAATATTAACAAAAATTAAACAGAAAAAAATAAATACTATTATTCTATACTTTTTAGTTTGGTACATAATGGTGTAAAACAACTGTTTGGTTAGAAGCATTTTTCACCATAAGAATGAAACCAAAAGAGAGTAAATGATTACAGATTTTTTATTTTGGGGTAAACTAATCCTTTGATTAGATTATACGTATATAAGTAAAGTTAACGAAATATATTTCATGACTACACTTTAAGGCCAAATAATTATTAATTAAAATGTAATTCAATGAAAATGTCTTAAATTAATTTGTTACATTAATTCTCAAATACGTTTTACTCTTTAAAATTCTTAAGACTCAGAATTATGCTCCAAATATCACATTTTAACTACTCAAACACAATGCTAATTAAAAAAGAGAAAAAGACACTTAATTAAAAGTTCTGCAGTGCAATGATGAAAGCAACATTCAATTACATGGGTCACATGTCACTCGCCTGACGTCATACACTTTTAAAGGGTCACATGTAATGAGAAAGGACAAGCAGAGGGATTAAAAATGTGGGCAGAAGTTTGGTTAATGAATGTTCATATGTGAATGTGAGGCGGCACTCATGCTCTTAAAACGAGACGGAGTCACTTCTGAAAGAGAGCTCAGAGAAATGATCATTACTGTCATCACTCGATGATTTACGCTCATACAAAAAACTGTATCAACCAAACGCAGACTTCCACATAGAAAAAAATCTGTTTTAAAAGTTACTGAACTATCTGCATAGACAGCATTTTAAACAGTATAGAAAAACGGAAAGATTTAAGATCAAATGCAAAAGATCAAGTCTTTTTGAAAGAAAGAGCAATAAAAACACTGTGAGATAAGGGCTGGGCGATATAAAATCTTATCCGTAAAGTTATCTACATAATCAAGATAATTGAGCTGCTGATATGAAGATACAGAGTATGATATAAATAAAAATAAAAGTGCCATAGATGGCACTAATACTTTCAGCTTCTGTTCAGATCCCATGAGTAGCCAAAAACATAACTATTAATTTACAAAACATTCATTTTTAACAATAAGTGACATAGTAAAGATTTTAATAAAAATAGATAACATTTATTTATTAAGCGGGTACTTTCTTTCAGCTTGATATAGAGAGAATTGGGCATTTTATCTTAAAGTAGAAAGGGAACTGTCGCTATGGTTTTTACTGTTCCATCCGCAATTACAATTCCCCACATAATGGAAGAAACTTTTACTTTTCTAATAATTTAAGCATAAGAAAAATGACGCCCACACTGGATAATTATAAATGATATAAAATGCCCCCACAAATTGTAAACGGTGAGTTACTTCAAATCTAGTAATGTCCAAAGGTTTGTCTGAGGGAGGATTGTGTGAGGGAGGATTAAAAACATAATTAGTCTAGTATAAAAGCAATAGGTAAAACACACTTGTGTACTCCTGTGTGTGTGTGTGTGTGTGTGTGTGTGTGTGTGTGTGTGTGTGTGTGTGTGTGTGTGTGTGTGTGTGTGTGTGTGTGTGTGTGTGTGTGTGTGTGTGAATGGCAGGCCTTAAAAATCAAACAGGGTGTGCGGGCAAGATATAAAATGGAAAGGAGAAAAGGATACAGAGAGAAGAGGGCAAAGGAGGACAGTGTGTGTTTGTGTGTGTGTGTGTGTCTGCATGTGTTTGTGTGTGTGTTAAAGTGCTCAAAGAGGCTCCAAAAAGCACAGAAAAATCCAGAATGCCCTCAAACGTCCGAGAGAAGCGGATTAACTATTCCTGATTATCAGGCCTTTCACACTCCATCAAACAGACAAACACACATGAGATACACAAACACAACAGACTCATCATTCTAACCGTACACATACAGAGAGAGAGACATTGATTTGAGAAACACACTTTGGCCATTCCTCTATAGAAACTGAATAAAGCGATAAATAAATTCAACCAACCTGGAAAAACATCATCAAGTGAGAATTCAGTGTTAGGAGCGACTGCATGATAAAAACATTACATCATTGTTTGACTCCTAATAAGAAAGTACATGAAGATATTATTTTTTAATAGAGAGTAAGCATTTTATCTGACTGTTGTGTTCAGTTTCACACAGTCACACGTTGGGTAATAAGGACATATTAGGGGCCACTGCAGCTCCGCTAAGGGTGTTCGCTTTTTCTTGCTTACACGACGAGGGAAGGGGCATCTTGTCTTTGTGATAAATTGTAGTGGGAATTACTGCGGTAAAAGCTCTCGTCTCTTTCATCCGCTGTTCCCTTCTCTCCACGCGTCAGCTCTAATTGGGGCTGGTGACATGCATAGCCCAGTTTCCTTTCTAGCATTTCATTGATAAAGGGATGCAGCCGTAAGTCACCCCCCGTTCCTGAAGACTTTGATACCTGTCCTGCAGCCATACTAGCTTAAATGCGTCTGTACATATCAGCTGGCTGTGACTTGCACCCGGTTGCCATTTTGGCTCAGAGATGAAGAGGTGCTCCCTGCAATGCTGGACAAACAAACTCTGTTGGCTCAGCTGGTGCTGTTGGTTTGCAGAAGAGTGGAGACGAAAATGCATTGGCTCACAGTGCAGGGATTTGTCGCAGAAAAACAAACAAGTTTACAGACAGAGTTTTGCAACAAAATGTGCTCGTCTTCAAGACGAGCCTGGTGCAGACAGAGGTCTGTTCTTTTGATATATGGCTACTTAAGATGAGGGATATTTCATACGGTCACCTTCATGATACATAGAGGACACGTACTTTACATGTGCTGCAAACGACACTCGCACTCATGGAAACAAGCACAGATTCATATACAGTCATATAAATAACAGTTAGACAAAAAGAAACTCAAAAGAACGCACGTAGAGCAACACATGAAAACACACAGATATAACACACACATGCACAAAGAAACACAAAAATCCACACAGAGAGAGAGAGATGTTTCGATGAAAAAGATGACCATGGACCGGGGGGAAATAAAGTTTACACCAGCAGCTGGCCACCTCTGTACAATACTGAATCCAAGGAACAACAGACCGAGGAGCAGGCCATATATGGATTGGACACATCGGAAAGGTTTACCACTCACAACAATTGAGGATGAAGACTTTGTGCAAATGATGGAGATGGTAGATAGAAATGTAACAGTTCCAACAAAAATAAAATCTATTTCAATAATATTTTACTTCTTGAAAGAGTCATACGCATTGCACATAATTCAGGGACAATGCATAGGCATGTATTTTATCAGAGAGAACAGGCCTTATGCTTTTTGTGTGAGATTATCTTTTTACATCTAATTATGAAATAAAATATATGTTTCAACCCTTAGATCTTTGTCTGTTTTGCACAATTAAACCTTAATATAACACACTGGTGAATACTTCCAATGACTGTGAATTCTCCCAAAAAATCTGGTAATATATGGTCAACTTAAACTATACCAAGACTTAAAGACAAAACTAAGACTGAAACTCTTATGGTATTAAGACGACTACAAGTAGACTAAGGGGCTGTGTCCACTAGAGGTGTTTAAGCTGGCTTTCTGCGTGTTATTTCAATTGTTTGTTATGAATAAAGAATGCTCAGATTAATGTTTTTCTTGCCCTGGGACTGCCCACTTTTTCTATATACAACATTAAAATCAATTGATTTTCTTTCTTGTACTCCATATCATAGGAGCCAGTGTGAACACTTGCAAAAAGCTGTTCAAACGCCCACAGCCGGCACTTTCAGTCAGCGTGTAAAGGGTTTTCAGACATGTGCAAACGCCTCAATGGACACAGCCCCTAAGACTAAAATATTTCATAAGATTAAAATATGACTAAAACTAAATGCCGTATATCTCAAAAGACTAAGGCCAAATCACTAAAACACAGAAAGCTACACACACGCACACACACACACACACACACACACACACACACACACACACACACACACACACACACACACACACACACACACACACACACACACACACACACACACACACACACACACACACACAGAAGAGCATATCATCCACAGAAACTCAATAGGAAGCATCTTTAGTAATAAAATAGATGCAGGTAGAGCATCAGGATGGGCAGGAAGCTCAAGGTTTATTGGCTCACTGACTGCAGCCGCTCTCCTCCCCGTGGTTTAATTAGATGAAAGTGCAGTGCTGTGCTGGAGGCCATACCTGCTCGAGACTGCCACAGCAGATTCAACCACTGCGCCTTAAACACTATGAGACACATGCGGGCAGCCCATCCTGCAGAACACTAGTCCAGCTCCTATCCTCTCTCTCTCGTTCTGTCTCAGAGGAGTGAAGGGTCAAGTGTCTAATCACAGCGATGCAGAGGCGCTTCAGGTGGGACTGTGGCCTCTCACCCCGGGGCTTATAGTTCACCTCTCTCACCTCTGACTGAGTGGCCCAATTACTGTCAGATCTACTGTTGCTGTGGCAACCCGAACAGAAGCGAGAGTTATTATGCAGCCGCGGTGGGAGTGAGAGACAGTGAGGCCATGAGTTCACAGGGTCAGAGGTCACAGTTCTCATGTTTGGGCTTTTAGAGTGAATTTGGCTCATTACTGTATGAGTGCGTGATGATGAGAGATTGTTCAACTGCCTGAATTATTTCACGTGTTTGAGAATTAATTACGTTGAAGAATAATCAGACTTTACAGGTCAGAGGGGCAAAGTGCACACACAAGCCCACCATAAACATAATGTACACAAACACAAACACACTCACACCATACACACTTTTACAAATAGATAGTTCTTTGACAATTTAATCCTATGTGTGAGGACCTATGTGAATCGTGTTGTGATAAAAGTTATTTAATTTAAAGAGTCGAAAATCATACAGATTATCGCAACTCTTGAAGGACTAAACTGTACAACAGCAATTTTGTTTACTAGATCATCAAGGTATTTACTCCATACAGTAAACGCAAGGATTGGGTAAAGTGTTATCACATCACTGCTCCAAACTGTTGAATTGAACTGACGGAATCATTCACTCACCATCAGTAGCTCTGCTCTTGATCTCTGAGTGTGTTTTTGAGTCCAGTTCTGCCCGCGGGCCAGGCTCACTGACTGTCTCTGTAAAACACGAAACATTATCAAAACAATTTCATACAGACGAAACCAATCTTTAAAAGGATGTACCCCTCCAAACAATACACATTCTTCTGTGTTTCCGGTCTTCATGAAATCACAGATACAGTAACACAACTAATAATAATATTAATATAGAATAGACTGTACATTGATATTAAAAATAACATTCTGTGTCCCCTTCTCTTTCTAAACTCACACACATTAAAACTGTATAATATTAATATGGCATACATTAAACATTATTACAATTATTGCTTATTTACAAATGACTTAAACTACATTCTACAGCATGTTGTTTCTGAACAACGCTGAAAAAGAAATATAGTGATGTCCTGTAAATACGTTCAATGTGATGTTGGTGCGAAGGAAATTCACCCCTATATCTGAAAATCAGTTTTATTTATGACATATGCCTACTCTCTCTGTCTGTGTCACATGGGAACAAAAAACAAATCAATTCACTGCCCCAGAATGTCTCTCGCTCTCTTTCTCTCACTCTGCGTTTATTCACGTCTTTCATTCATTGCAAGAACAATTTTTTGTATTGGTCTTTTGTGCATTTCTTGTTATTCTCTTTCCTCTATTCAGCATGTCCATCTTGGTGAACAGGGTCAAACAGAGAACAAATCACTGGCCGCTATCAGAAATACCGCAAAAATAAAACCTCAAACCAATTTCCTGCATGTTTGCTCTCTGATCTTCACTCAGGAAGATGAAGTGTGAATGAGAGCGTCTTTTTAACAGCTAGAAAAGAAACATGAGAAACTGTGTGTGTGACAACAGGAAAGAAACCACCGTTGTTCTAAACTACGCACTGAAGAATATTCTGCAATCTCAGATGTTTATCCAGAGAAAACGACTCTTTAAATGCAGTTAAATGCAATTAAAATGCAGATTTCAATATCCTCTTCAATACTCTATGAGTAACATCTGAGACAATGTTGATGTCCCAATAAACGACGAGAGCAATCCGATTTTCCTCTCAGGGTGTGTGAGTTTATGAGAACGAGAAACAATCAGCTTCTATTTACCATTGAACACAGTGTTTCTCTCTCAGAAAGATGCGTCAGAATTGATTCACTGGTTTGTTTTCTTTGCACACTGTTTGATTTTGAAGTGTCTCTCGAAAATTGATACACTGAAGCAAGAGGATCAATTCCACCCAAATCCACACACACAGACTCATCCATCTTATAAGACAGATTTGACGAAGTATCAAACAGTTCATGTCTTCATTGCTGAACACATTTGTAAATGTAACTCCATGATACAATCTTACACACCCAGGTTCTTTGGTCTATAGTAAAAAAAAAAATCATTCCACTTTTTTATTTTTTCAATAAGCTCAATCTTGCCCTTACACAAAAGTCATTTTTGGCCTGGTCATCTGAGACCCTTTCATGCAAATAAAGGAGTGATCTCATAACGCAGATGAAAAATTGCCGTCTGTCTATGCTTTGCCTGCCTGTCCTTGACTCGCAGTGATGGAAAGAGAGAGAAAGAAAGGAGAGAGCAGGAGAAATCAATCTATCTGTGCTTGTCTGTGGATCAGTCTTCATGGCTGCAGGACATCTGGCATGATCTGATTGAATGGACATTATGACAACCTTCAGAGGTCGCACAGATCCAGTGTTTTTGAAACCGGCAGCATCAGTGAGTGTTTGGGAAAAGAAAAAGCGAAAGAGAGAAAGAGTGTTGAGGATAGTAAATGATGACAGGACTTCTGTTTGTGAACGTTTTTTTAATTCTGAAAAAGGGTTCATAGAAGTCACTGTCCATCTTGCTCCTCTCATCATTTTTACTCTGCTTCTGGGAATTTGGTGACCTCTTTGGGTTTAGTCTCCTTTGAAAATGGCAGTCCCACCTCAAAAGAAAAGATAGATAGAAACTAAAACCCTTTTATTGATTATCTCCACGCTATTAATTATAGCAAAAAGAAATACAGTAGAAAAATCTATTCTTTCAAGAACAATTCTGCTTTCAGCTCTACACGCCAATGTGTTCCAGGTATCTGAATCAATTAAGCCCTCCAGGGACCAATCGGGTGCGGCAAAAGCGAGAGAAAGGTGTCTCTGATATTTATAAAATGTAAACAACAAATCCAAGCGACACTTTTGGCCATTTACTTCTATTAACCATACAGAAGAAATCAAGAAACCGAGAGGGAACGACTGAAGCGGGGTTAATAAGTGCCAGTTTGACCGGTCAAGAGGTTAAACATCCAATAACTGATTTGTTCTCTCTTCTGGAAGAACACTCAGGTTCTAAAGTTAACTTTGGGCCAATAGCAGTAGAGTTGAGAATGCACCACGTCTCTTTCCTCTTGGTGATCATTAAGAGATATTTTCAGAGACGTTTATTTATATTTATTAACGTTTATTGCTTCTACACTTTTGTTGACTTTGCTGCGGTAAAACATTAGGGCTGGGTGATATAGCAAAAAAATGCATGATACTAAAACCTTTTTTTTTTTAGGAAAAAAAAAATAAGTTGAACATTTTTATTTTAACACTTTTTTTTAATTAACACATATTAATATGGCAAACTGTGTGTAGTATAATAGACTTGATATTCCACAATAAATATAATGACTGGTAAAAAAGAAAGAAAAACTGATACGTAAGAAAAAGGATGTGTGGCATGAGTGCTAGTGAAAACGTGCAAAAGCATTTGTCACACTTCAAATTCCTGAGAGTTTGTAACCCTGCTGTTTGTCGGCAGAAAAGAAACCAAAAAACTGTCGCACTGCTGACCTGACATTTCCTTTTTTGTTGACAATTTTCTCACTGCTGATAGGCTTAGCACTCATCTTGCATGCGCCCTAATGTCATATAGCAATGCCGATATGTTGTTTTATCGCCCAGCCTTATAAAACAATCCAGCTGATGTGGACATAACTAAAGTTAGTCATTGATATGAGCTCTGAGGTTGTGTACTTGTGTTGAGGATTTTATGGCTAGCTCTCTTTGGTTTCATGTGTTGAGAAAACAAGATTACGTGCAGAGAAAAATATTTACCACAAAAACAGAAGGGCAATTCCAGAGTTATGGATGTGACATAAAAACTCTTTTAGAATGTAATTGTTACCAGTAAACTGAATCAATTGTTTATATCACACAAACTGTTGTTGATCGTGTTTGAACATCAGAAAAATATCAGTCTATGAACAAGTTTTCGATTTAAAAAAGGAAAAAGAACAGTGCTATGGACATTGAAAAAAAGGATATACAATTTGGGATACAACAAACTTCTTGAGATTTATGTGAATTAAAATGTACGATCCAGTATCAAAAATATACAACAAATGTAAAAGGGATAGCTCTTTATAGAACATGTGAAAGAAAAATGACTTTATTTTTTAAATATTTATTCTTGTTTTTGAACAAAATGTAGAATTATGAATGACAATCCTGCTTTAAAAATTAAAAGAGAGACCTCACATGAGTATTTGAATAACCAAATGTTAACATCTGTTCTTAATCTTAATGAAGTCTTAATGTTTCATGTTAATGTTTAAAAAATAGTAAGAGAATATATTTTTTTAAATGGCAATATTTTGAAATGCAATTCATGTAAATACTTACTCAAACCATTAAACCAATGAAAGAACTGTTGGTCTCTGATATTTTCACAGTACATTGGACTAGTTTTTAAAGACATATTTTTAAAGAGTCTGTACAAGGGAAGAGCATCTTCTAAAATTATTTAAGTCAACTGCAGATAAAGTTTTGGTATGTCAACTATTCTTAAAACATGTCAAAAATGTGAGGCTTAAAACAAAATGATCCTTTAACTTTTTTGCACTGTGTAAACACATCCTCACTTCTCAAACTTTCATCAAATTTTTTAGCATGCTAAAAAATACTCTTCCAACATCTTTTTAATTCAACCTTCTCTTCACCTTCAGTACAGAAGTGTTTTTTAGGAAGTTAAACAGACCTGCTTCACTGCTGAAGATGAAGCCATATTATCCTTGTTTATAAACAGCAGGCAGTGTAAGGGGCAGGCTTTTGCTTTGCCGTCCCTGTGTGCCCGTGTTTGCTGCCGCTGCAGTTTGGCGTAGAAGAGCTGAGTCAACGCTCCTCACAACCAAACCATACAAATGCAAATGAAGCATTCAGAGTGAATTTCCCGGTAACAAGCCAGTAATGAGGCCTACACACACAATTAAATTCACCTAGAACGCATGCGGTGCCACAAAAACAGATTATGCCCAAGACAATGCTGCACACACACGCGTAAACAGACACACACGTTATTCTCAGAGCTTCTTTAATCTCTCCTCATGTCCATAATGGACAAGATCATAACCCTCATTTCTCTTTAAAGTGAATAATTATGGAGGGAAGCTAATTAAATTAATCAGACTCAGCCACGCTGCTTACACGGGCGAGAGTTAAACCGACAGTGTGTGTTTGTGTGAGTGCACCACGGGTGGGTGTTTAGAAGAAGTGTGAAGAAACTCGTACATCACAAAAACAGAAGAGGAATAAAGAGAGTGAAAGAGAGAGAGCGAGAGAGAGAGAGAGAGAGAGAGAGAGAGAGAGAGAGAGAGAGAGAGAGAGAGAGAGAGAGAGAGAGAGAGAGAGAGAGAGAGAGAGAGAGATTTAAATTGGTTGTCTCTCTTGTCTAATGAAAATTCAGCTGAATCGATAAGGTGTCATTTGTGAGATCAATGCAAAAACAACAGGGGAGTTTTGGGACGATACAGGCAACACCGCCATTCTAAACACAGCAACTGCTTACACAGTTCAGCTCTATTCATTAGAAGTCAACTTTGTTAATGCTTGTACTGAAACAAAATCATTTCCCTCATCAGTATTTGTGTCTGGGTTCAGAGTAAACCATATAAATGTACATAAACGAATGTATCTGACAATCAAAATTGTGAAGGGTAATACAACATGTTTACGAAAATATATCTTGAATGCAGTTGTTTTCACTCAACTAACAAGTCATTTGCCATCGGAGCAAGTCATAAAAACGTTCTTCAAAGTGCACTCTCTGAAACAAATTCTATAATTACATGCAGTGTTGCATTTCAAGTATGTTCAAAAAATGTTCACATATTTTATTGAAAATAACAACAATACTAATTTCAGTGATGGGTCACCCAGGAATAAACATAATGCCTCTTATCATTTTAAATCTTTAGAGTTCAAAATAAGTTGATTTAAAGTGTCTTGGTAAACCATTACCGTTGGTCCCCAGTGACTTAACCAGGTAATGGGAACCAACGGTTTTTGAACGTCATTCAGAAGAAAAGAAGAAAGAACGTCATTCAGGTTTAAAGCAAAAAAAATTACATTTGATGTTTTTTGGTTGAACTTCCCCTTTAAGAAAGCCTTGAAAGAACTGAAAGGCATTTTTGCAGAAATTATATTCAGTAGGTGTGTAGATCTGCATGAAAGAAACTTCATGGTGTATAAACACGCACACTCGCACGCGTACACACACACACGCTCAATGTCCATATGGTAGAGTCATACATGCATCTGTCTGCTGGTCTCTCTCTCTCTCTCTGTGTAACTCTCTCTCTCTCTCTGTAAAATGGTGGATCGTGATTGGTGGTACACCATGGTTTGCTGGAATCATTGGCAGTATTGCTCAGCAGAGTGGAAACTAAACTAATATCAAACATGCTGTTTATCACAGTGACCCCATATTCAGTTTTTAGCACAAGCATCTGAATTCTCTTCACTTCAGCAAATAACTCGCAATCTGCTAGCCGTATTGAGCAATTTCTTTCTTTTCAAAAACATTTATTCATTTAGTTGATGCTTTTATACACGCTCAAGGTTTTAGAGCCCTCATGTGGTTTTCCTGGCGTTCAAACTCATGACCTTGGCACATGTGATTTTTAAATGTGAAACATACATTTCTCAAAATCTTCTCAAAAATAAAGAGGCTGAAAAGCGTGCCATAGAAGAAGCATCTTGGTTCCAACATGATCACGCCCTCGTGCACAAGGTAAATGACGGATTGAATTTATTGTTAAAACATGACTGGTCTGCACATAGCCTCATACAATGAAGCGGGGTGCAGTCATTCAGAGCTGCAAAAGCCATTCCCAACTGCGGAAAATATGAAAACAACATTCTGAAATTTGGTATTGTTAATATTATAATTATAATGTTTGATTTGATTTACTTTACTAAAATATTTTACTAAATATTTTGTATACATATAGCATTGGAATATCAATATGTCATATTAGAAATGGTTTTAAAGGAGCAACAGAGAGAGTTCCTCCTGACTGACAGATAGAGGGCAAATGAAGAGCGTCTGCATGAACCTCAAATAACCTTCACTCTCAATCAATTGGAGTCTTGTGGCGTACTCATCCAAACAGTCAGTTATGTCAATGTAAGAAATGTATACAAGCTTGAAATGTATCTATATTCTATTTGATTTGTGCATCAGGGCTGACAGTGTAAATGCAGACTAACTAATATAATTTATTTTACTCACAGGACATATTGAGCAAACATTGAAGGATCAAATTATATTTAACATATAGAGTTTTATTAAAAAAAAACTTTTTGGGTTTTTAAATACTTAATACTACTGTTGAATCAGTAGAAATAAACACAAGAAATAATAAAAAACAGATGCAACAGGAGGCATTTATAAAAAAATTGTGTTAAAAAAGTTTTTGACCAAATATAAACAAGACTTCAACATAAATGATTTATTTCAGATGGCAGGACTGTGCTTACAGAAACCGGGGATGTGTTGAATATGTGTTTTAGTGTAAAGAGGATTTCAGAATTTCAATAAAAAACTGGAATAAAAAGGAATAAGTGACAATAATTGATTTATTTTGCGATGATTAATGTGCATTACAAGCTTCAAATTAAAAAACTAAAACTATTGGCACATAGATGGGAGTGTCGGATTTAAACGTAAGCAAATACTAGACACAATCATTCACAAACAAACAAGCCGAGAGACAGACAGACTCACAGCGTCCAGTTTTGACCAGTTTGAGACAAAATGAGTACATTTTCATAACTTTCAGTCTTTTCCTATTAGCACCTTGTCTCTCTCTCTCTCTCTCTCTCTCTCTCTCTCTCACTTTCTCTCTTCTTTGATTAAAATCTGACTTGATAATGATCAATACAGAAAATTCAGCAGCGATTGAAGGTTTTTATGATTAATCTGGGTGATATAGAGTATGCATAAATAATAATGTAATGAAGGTCAGAGTGAAAGATAGTATATATATAAGTATATAAGTATATAGGCTGCCAAGAAACACAAGCTGTATTTATTGTATAACAAGTGCATTTGCAGACAATGAATGAAACATACCTTCGTCTTGTGTTTTGTCAGGGTTCCATGTTCTGAAGTAATCATCCTAAAAAAACACACAACATACATACACTTAACATCTTCAAAATATGATTTAAGATGCAGATTAATAAAACATGCCTGACCTTCAGAGCAGTAAATAGTTAAAAAGTGTGAGACATTATGAAAGCATGTCTGCTCTTTCTTCACCATGTAGAATGTCAAAACTGTGTTCACGCATATTTTGAATAGAAAGGCAGGAGGGAGATTTAATTTTCTTTATATCCTCACATGTTATTGTATTATTTTACTGCAGTGACAGCTGGTGTTCTTCAGCAATGTCAAACACAGACGTAACTTATCAATGGAAAATCTGCTCACATCACTTTATTATCAGTGTCTTCAATGTTGCTCCAGATTTGAAACAGACATCCTCAAACTTAGCCAGAATATCATGAATACAGTAAACTTTTCAATAACACTAACAGGCAAAGTAAAGAGCCAGTTTATAAAAACTAATATGTTTTTTAACTTTCTAATAGAGTTAATAAAAGTAAAAGTAGGGAAAAGAGGGAAAAGAAAAGTTGTTAAATACTGTAAGTAGATCTTAATGATAAAAATGTACACACTAAATGTCCAAGTAAATGTTATTATTATTTTTTGTAGCAGTACATTAACATAGTAAAGCTAAGCAGATGCATCACAAGGGAAGAAATCAGCCCAACAAAATAAAAGTTATTCAATATCAAAATGTTTTTCTCAAAACACCATCAGTGAGTATTCTTGAAAATTAGTGATAGTTTACCCAAAAATGACAATTCTGTAATAGTGTAATACCCCCCTTGACATTCCAAACTTGAATTACTTTCTTCCACAGAAGAAACAGGAAGATATTTTGAATAGTGTTGAACACAGGCAACAAATCAGTTTCATTGGTTTTGTGTTGTTGCCAACTTTCCTTGAAAATACTTAATTAAACTGGTGAACCCTCCTTGTGAACTATCCATGACATGATTAGCAGGATACACACCTCTACCACCGTCTTTATCCATTACATAAGGTCAAACAAATCTTTATATATCATATAAACCAATATATCCGATTCAACTCATCAGTTATCCTTTTTAATAGAAGAGACTGATTTAATAGGTGGGCCTGACAGCATAGAGATTGCTTGAAGATTGAGGCTGATTTTCATCTCTTCGGCGGTCTCCAGGCTGGATCTTGAACAGCATTTGCTATGACTTCTGAATTTTAAGGGCCTCCTTGCTCTTCAAATCAAATTGCACAGCTCTGTCCCAAAGTACAAGCAGGATAAACAAATATTCAACATCAAACTCTCATTAGATGCTCTGTAGCATGAAGACGATCAATGTCTCAAACTGAAGGATGAAGGTAATTATAACATAGAAACTCTGTAGTTAACTGAGGAAACTTACAAGAGGAAAAAGTCAAATGGACTGTTGTGGACTTACAAATAAGACAGTTATCATTCGGATGTGAAAACACACACAGCCCTCTGACTGCAAGCCAAAGGAAGATTATAATGCAGCTCAAAGGTCAAGCGAGTCCCTGTACAACTGGGACAAACACTGCAGTAAGCTCGTGGCCCGGAGTCAACTGGGAATTGTGGGAGAATTTAAACTCATTTTACCCTTGGAAGGACCAAACCTTATTCTGCAAATCGATGTGAGCTCTTAGACAATCCATTTACCAACCATTAGCCCTAAAGACAAACATTACAAACCGTCATAACATGTCTCTGTTGCTCATCTTCACCACAAATACTTAATATATTTTGTCCACTTTGAACTTTTTGACCATATTGCTGGGTCATAAAAATGTGTGAAACGTCCTTAAATGGTTTAGGATGTTCTGCTTTCATACCATTAATGGTTAGGTTAAAGGATTGGTCTTCATCATACCTTTTTCCTAAAAAATGTATGAAGAGTTTTTTTCCCAAAAAAAAAAAAAAAAATTACTACGTTTTCACGTAATTTAAAGCTCTATAACCCTGTTCAACAAAAATATTTCTATTAGATTTCACCAGAGATATTAGGTTACCTAAAATAAGTTTAAATATCAAAGATATTAACTGTTGAATTTTTAATCAAGCACTTTAATTTTTTTGTAGAAAAGCATTTTCTACAAAAACGAAAAGATTAAAAAATTTACATAAAAATTAAAGGTTAACCTAACTTTTTTTAGTGATTTTTGTGATATTTACCAATCCGCACAAAATATGTTTTGACTGAAAGTGGTTCAGTGTCAATAAAAAAGCCATCTTAATAGTTTGCAGATCACACTTGATCAATTGTCATTACTTTTTGTTTACTATCTAACATAATATATCAGCGTTTAGGTGAATTTATACATTTTTGTTATTGTACCTACGGCTTTAGGGAATCAAGCTAGCAAGAGCCGCGGAGCGAGGATAAATGTCACAGCATCACTGAAGCTCTTTCATCTCTGTGTGTCTGAGCTCAGGTAAATGAGAGTCACATATAGGGTGTCAGGTAATCCGTCTCTTGTTTGCCCTGCAGACAGACAGCGCGGCTGGAGTGTGTTTGGCAAGTCAGAAACTGTCTCACAGTTCACAGAAGACTAACTGACTCTGTCTGCGTGTTTGTTCCTATGCTATCCTTTCACTTTCTGTTTGCTTACTGGTCCCATCACTCCCTCACTCTTTCTCTCTGATGTTAGTCTGTGGTGACAGTTTAGAGCCCGTGGGCATGACAGGTCAGTCGTACACAGCGTGTGCGTGTCATGTTGAGTAGGGATGTCAGCAGGACTGGGCAGACAAACCCACTATAGGTGACAAATTAAGTCTCATCCACATGCACACACACACTCACACACGCACGAAAGCATGTTGTACACACATGAACACATGCACACACACACTCACACACGCACGAAAGCATGTTGTACACACATGAACACACGCACACACACACACACACACACACACACACACACACACACACACACATGCTCGTACATTCACAAAAACACACACACACGCGGCTACACACAAACACACATGCACGCAGATTCACAAAAACAAACGCACACATGCACACGCACACCCACACACACGCACACCCACACAAGCGCACGCACGCACGCACGCACTCACACACACACATTTCATTGAAGCTGAAACCAGACCAAACTAAGTCTTAAACAATTTATAGTTGTGCTGGAAGAAAAATATATTTCATTCTTGTTAAAACAAGGCTTGTTATCTTAAGCAATTTTTAATTCATCCTGTAAGTATGTTTTCATAAAATAAAAGCATTATTTTAACTCTTGTGGCATACTGTGTTAAAGCAATTTGACTCTGCATGAGAAACTAAGGTTCTATTGCCTCTTTCTTTATTACTTTAGAGTTAATAAACACATTTGATTAGGGTTTACATTTAAAATAAGGTTTGCATCGATTGCTATTTACACTTTCAAATAGCCTTTTCCCTTTTTTATATTCCTACCTCTAATTATGGGGGAGGGGATTGGGACCCGGAACAAAAAGAAGTTTGGCAGTTATATCTTGGACAGGACTTATCTGAATGGTTATTAAACTTTATGTGACTTTTCTTTATATTTGTATGTACTGTCACAGTAGTGTACTGAGACTGTAAGAAACAACAGTTTTTTCAGTAAATGTAGACTTTGTGTGTAATGTGTCTTTTCTATGCAGTGCTAGCTGTACCTTTAGTAGTAACATTCACCGTAAATCGTGGCAGGAATCATTTTTCGAACTGATCGAGCAGCCTGCTATCACAGAATCCCATGTATTGACCCCTTTAATCGAATATGTAGTGCCATAACGGAATCGCCTAATTCTGTGATGTTCTCACGGACTGCGTATTCAAGGACGCAGGTGTGTTTACATATATTTAATTATATCCTGATATAAGTGGTAAATTAGTGTGGGCACCAGCTGATGCATGCCACTGACTTACATTTATTACTTTATTGCACGCAAGAAAAGTTTGTCTTGTTTCCCAGTCCACTCGCTCCCTCTTGCCAAACACACAAAACACAAGACTCAGGCACACGCACAGGTCGTAAGCTTGCGCTTAGAGTTACGATGGTGGAGAGAACCAAACATTCAAAGGTATGGTTGTACTCCAACTGAGTGGACACCAACAATGCTCGTTGCAACAAATTGCTTTCTTGTAAAAGCGAGAACACAAGCAATTTCTAAGCATCTTTAAAAAGTGCATTATCTACAGACAGACACAAGCAAAGTGTTCAACTGCCTAGCTACTATTAAATGAGGTCTCTTTAAATTAGTACAATAATTATAGAGTGCTGCCAACTCTCAATCTTTTGCCGTTTGACAGACACTTCACTCACACCACGCATCCATTCCCTCACGTATGGTCATGTAAGTCATCCTTATGTGATATTTAATATAATTCAGGAAAGAATAGCTTAAAAGTCTAAATGTACTTCAGCAAACAGCACAATTGCAACAGTGCTCCTCAATGTCAAAATAAGTAAGTGGCAAAATATATATGGCAAGAATATAAGAAGGCAGGAGTTAAAGAGAAGAGCGGTGACCAATCAAATCACAGCCGGCAGTGTTCAAGTCTTCAGCAGAACACTTCACTGTGGCTAAACATTCAATACCTGAATATTGAATACAATACTTCAATCCTGTTAAACGACATAAATGTTAAATGACTCAAAGTGCCATTTTAAATGAGAAATATATCAATAAATGATGCGAGTCACATTTCAGAATGTGAAAAGTACGTAATGAATAATTTTAATGGAGCATTTGATAAAATAAGTAATAAAACAGTAAATGCATGATTTAACAATAGATTCTAATAGTTTTTTAATTTAATTTGGCCTGGGTTTAAAATTTAATCAGACAGTTCATCTTTTCAGATGTTTTGAAAATCACAAATGTAATTCTGACACCCCCCTTCACAAAAACCCTAAACAAGCCAACCTCCCTCAACAACATTGTTTAAATGACAAAACAAAAAGTACCAATAAGAGTATAGCTGAAGTACCGAACTTATAAGTGCTATCAAATAAAGTAGTGATACATTTAAAACCATAACAATTCACATTACTACTTTCATAACAGTATCACTTCAGTTCATCCTATTACGATGCCCCCGTAGATTCAGAGTTAAGGGTCTGTGGTCATGACACTGGATTCTGTAAAACTTGGTTACAGCTAGTATTGCCTGGAGCGCAGAAGCCGATGCTACAGGAATCACGAGAAAGATGTGAAATGACTGATGGCGGATCCGAAGCGGCTCAGATGTTGGTGGTGAATAAGGACTGCTGTGTTAACTGTTACCCCCAAAACTGTACACCACAAATGCCTAGGCGACATTCAGCTCCAGTTTCTAAATAGCTGACAGTTTACTCCTAACTTGGGACGGGTCTTTGCTACAACACTACTGTCTATCACCTTTGGCAGGTGTGGCCTCGATATCGGTGTGATGCTACATCAATATGCATCTGAGAAAGGCTTGATATCAGAATAGTCAAATTATTTAACTATATTAAAAAAATTCCTGGGTATTTGTATTCTAGGGTGGTTGTGTAAACAAATCCAACAGATATTTCAGTTCAAACAGCGTTTAAATGTGCATGTGTCACCAGATCACTCCTTTAAAGGAGTTTCTGTTAATCTAATGTTAATCTTAAGTACCTGTCGTGTAGAATCACGTGGTTCATATCTCCAAAATGTCTTAACGGGTTTTTAAAGAATTGGATCAATTTGAACAAAACAAATCAACACGTTTAACAGTCTAAAGCACTTCCTTTAAATGAAAATATTTTCCAATGTTTCAAAGCAAACTGTTCAACTTACCTCAACCTCCTTAACATGACAGCAGAGAGAGGGAGAGAGAGAAACAGAAGAAGAGAGTTAATATCAGATTATAAGAGATCCAACATCTTTCATTTAGACAGGTCTGTGAAAAGAAATGAATTCTTTGTTCAACCCAAAGAACGGCAATAAAACTTTGTCTTTTAACGTGTAGATTTCTTCCTCAAGCAGATGGTATTTCTATCTCAGAGGTTCAGTTTAATGGTGAAATATCATTGAAACAAACAGATTGAATATCAGTGATTGAGTCACCGGTGTAAAGATTTTATGAAGCACAGCCCTGTGAACAACATCTGTGTCACGATAAACAGATTATCTGAGATACACAATTCAAACAAAGCACATACATACACATATTGTATGCATTAAGTGTAACAAATCCTTCACATAAGTACAGTGTGAAACAAAAACACACACACAAAGGCAGAGATAACTATTTTCACGCATGTAAATCACGTTAACGACAGGAAAGCTTCAATCAAACTCAATGTAAAAATACAAACATGTGACTGTACACGTAACACACTGTGAGTTCTGTCATGGGTGAGGTGATGCAGGGTATTATAAAAGTAAAGATGAACATATGGCAGACGTCCAGCATGACAAAGAAGGAAACACACTGATACACACAAACAAGCACGCAAACACACATGCACGCACGTACACACACACGCACGCACGTACGCACGCACGCACGCACGCACGCACGCACGCACGCACGCACGCACGCACACACACACACACACACACACACACCAAAGATTAATATTTGAATGTTGTTAAATAAATCTTAAACCTTTTAAAAGATAATTTCATCTCCCAACAGCTGACAAAGTAATTCTCGAACGCAAAATAAATTACTTTTAAAATCTTAAACACAGAGATTTACAATGCAAAACAAAAACACACAGGAGCGCTTTTGAGTTTGTGTTGTGCATTGTGTGATCTCACTTTAACTGTAATGGTGTTTACACTTTGACAGGGACATGTACGATAGACGAATGGACAGATTCAGTAAACTTATTCTCAATTTCTTAATATAACATTTGAAAATTATAATTTTCAAATAATGATATTATATCAATCTATCACCATTATAAGTATTAATAGAAGTTGTTGACTATGTTGATGAGGTTTAGTTTGATGAGCTCAAAGTTGCACACTTATTTGACTTTGCGTTTACACTTCACGTACAAGTTCCGACAAATGCTGATGGGATTAGAGACAAATGAGATTTTAATGATTTATGTGAGTGCATCGCTTCATTAACATGCTTTGATGTGGGATTAGATGAATCTACTGTCCGGATCGTGGTTACCCTCAACACTGATAAAATCATGGATTTATAGATGCTGAAATATTTAAACCTGTCCTTCATGCAGACAGCAGCTGTCGCTTCAAACTAAACTCAATGTCTTCGTTTGGTCTCTGAAATCCTGTCCTAATTAAATAAAACTTCTCTCATGTTTGCACTTTCATTTCCATTTCTGGGCTGGAGTACAAACGTAATGAAAATCCCGATCAAGATATCAAAATGACGCACATTTGCATTTGAACCCTACACATCAATCTGAAGAGGCAATTTCACAACTGGGTTATTTTTTTAATTTTTTTGTCTAAATGTTGTTTTGGTCATTTAAATGTTGATTGTAGCCGCCGGGTTCAACTAACACTGTATTAAAGCTAAGAAATCAATCTAAACATCGGCAAACTGCACGTCACGCTTGACTGTGTTTGATATGCTAATCTATCACAAACATCACAACTCATCAGTGGATTCCGTCTTTCTGTTCTGGCATCTCTCCATCTCTCATTTGTTTCACTCGTCCATCCCGTCCCCCCCATAAGTCCTCACTTCATTTTTCAAAGGCTTAATAGAGAATTTCAGATGAATTATGCAAGACTGAAATGCTCCACATTCAGAGAGTGAGAGAGAGGGTGTTGTTTGAGATATGAAGGATCCACACAGCAGCAGTCACCGGCGATCACCGGCAAGTGCATAACATTTAGAAAAGCACTGAATCTCAAACACTAATGTCAGTGAGACGGCTGCACATCTCAGATTCCATTCAGTGCAAGTTTAATGGTCATTTCTGTTATGCAAAAAGGTTGAGCATATTCACTTACAATATACGTACAGTACTTTTACTTCCTTTTACTTATTATGCTTAGGGTGGCTTCATTTAGAACAGATAGGAAGCATGATATGTACTTTATTTATGGCACTAAAGAAAAAATGAAACAGATATTATACAATTATTATTTAATAATGTATTTTCATATTCAGAATATATTATGGTGTCATTACAGGATTGAGTCTGTGAGAACACATACTTATATGCTAAATTTAATGCACTCTAAGTCACTTTAGATCAAATCATTTACATAATAAAACAACAAGAATTTTTTTATTTTTGTAAAATCATTAGCTCAGTTATGTGTAAACCATCCTGACACGTGTGGCATTGGTATCTCTACAGACTTTGTGACCGTCGTACAGTTCCGAAAAATTATTTTGATAAAAATTCATTTGAAAAGAAATTACCTGTTAAACACAGATTATGAGTTAGAAGCAAGATTTTTGTATTTAATAATGCCATTTTTAAGTCAAGGTTTGCTTCTCTAGGTTATATAGACATAAACAAACTTACTTACTTTTAAAACATTCCTGATGCTTTTGTAAAAGATTAAGTTGTGCCTATTAGTCAAAATTTACATTTTGACCTTCTAGCTTTACCCTCCATTGTATCAACCTGGATCCATACAGATCCACATTCAACTATTCTTTCCCTTGTCAAATATCTATTATTCTAAAAAAGAGAACAGGTTTCTCTTAAGCAAAACAGGCTGTGAACAACATTTGATGTTGCCTTCAACATTTTTAAAGTCTCCCCTGACTGTAACTCTGGTCTATTTTCAAGTTGAACACTTTACATGTCAGACAAGCTTACTGGCTGAAATAAAAGGCAAAGGACTGTGGGAAATGTAGTAATATGTGGTCTATAGGTCAACAGCTAAGACACACAAGATTTGCTTTTCTAGAAACTGCTCTTATTCTTTTCCTCTCTTTATTTTTTCAGTTTATATTGTGGGAGAGCACAGAACAGACAAAGCCTTCGGCACTCTCCTGCTGTAGCCCATCAAACTTAGAGAGAAAGAAAGCGAGACAGACCGACAGTGCACGATGAATCCTCAAACCCAGAGAGGCTAAAAGTCTAACGCTGTGTCTACACTGGAAGTGAGATACGTCGCACCGCAGAGGCTTAAGGTTGTCTACTATGGATAAATTGACATTGTGCATCGCTTCGGGATGTGTCATAACCAGATGATTGTAGACATGAACCACAAGAAATGAATGGAAAAACATTTCTCCATCTTGTTTTAAACTGTTTTTTAATTTTTTGGTATTTAACATACCTGTATATGGGCAGTGTTTAAGGAAGGAAGGAAGGACAGGAGGAAGGAAGGAAAGGAGGAAGGAAGGAAGGAAGGAAGGAAGGAAGGAAGGAAGGAAGGAAAGAAAGAAACAAGGAAGGAAGAAAGGAAGGAAGGAAGGAAGGAAGGAAGGAAGGAAGAAAGAAAGAAAGGAAGCATTGAAGGAAGGAAGGAAGGAAGGAAGGAAGGAAGGAAGGAAGGAAGGAAGGAAGGAAGGAACGAAGCATTGAAGAAAGGAAGCATTGAAGAAAGGAAGCATTGCAGGACGGAAGCATTGAAGGACGGAAGCATTGAAGGAAGCATTGACGGAAGGAAGGAAGGAAGGAAGGAAGGAAGGAAGGAAGGAAGGAAGGAAGGAAGGAAGGAAGGAAGGAAGGAAGGAAGGAAGGAAGGAAGGAAGGAAGCATAAGGATTATTACTATTCACCCACAAGTTATCAAACAATCAAATAAATTTTGTAACTCTTATTGTGCCAGAATTGTTTCCGCTTTACACACAGGTCTTATCGATAGCCAGAGAGTTTTGCCCAGAAGAGAATCACATCGCCAGCGCTAACAGAATAGTCTCAGATTGTCAATTATGTTATATTTGACATAAGTGGTTCAGGCTGAAATGGTTTCATTTCTGATGGACGGGGAAAATAAAGTAGCAGCACTGGTCGCTGATTATAATGAGAGCAGTCTAGTTTTGACGCATTGTGACATGCAGCTCGTGCCCGCTGCAGGAACAGCTGCCAGCCGCATCGCCTGATGCCTGCACTTCACAGCATCAACACAAAATCACACAACAGATTGTGTGGAGTTTATACACTGCAGCTGTGGATGAAACAACAACACTTAAGAAAATAAAGACAAACACATAGTATGTGTGTGTTTGAATTGTGTTGCCATCACTGTGCTTGAGAGAGTCAAATAGCCTGTGTTTGTGTGTTTGATAGAAGCAATTCTCTCATCTACAAATAACTTATTTGACAAATAAATACGTTTTTTCAAGGGAAATGATGAATTTGCAAAAATGTTTCATTTTTTGACTACTGTAAGGAGGCAATATAAAGTTGAAGTGTGTGTGATTGAAGAGAAACAGATTAGAATGAATTTAAGTGATTAAACTGATTGATTAATACAGTTAATACACCTGAATAACTTGGTAAACAGACACAGAAAAGGAGGGCATGAGGGAACAAGGTGCACTTTCTATCATTACACAGACAAAAGTAGGTTCATCATTCATTTGTCTTCTTTTGTACTGTATGCCGCCAACACACATGCTCACAACCCCACACACATGTAGGTAGACACACACAATTCCTGAAAACAAATGGAAAATATTTTAAAGTGGGTTAATTTGGGTTCAGTCTTTTAAATTGAGAGTACCAGGCGGGTTGGCCCTGCAGACCTCGGCATTATATTATAATTTTTTTACAGTTTCAATTACCAAGCATTTCTCGTGCTAATCAAATACATAAAATTGAAAGGAATGAGAAAGAGAGATTGTGGGAAGATGATTACAAGCATCCGGCAGCTGACGAAAATGCACTACACCGGTCGTGGTAAAACTCTCACAAACACAGATTGATGGGGTGTGAGCAGATAACACAAGGTGAATTCACCTTCTGTATAGATGAGAGAAAACACACTGATTTATCACTGATAAAAAGCACAAACACAGAGTCTGTCCTCACCTACAGAATGTGTTTCTTCCATAATGTGAACATGCGGAAAGTCTTTGAGTGAGCGATAACAGTGTGTGTGTCTGTGTGTGATCTGACACATGTCATTCCCATGAGCCTCAGTTCCACTTCAGACAGGAAATAAATCAATGTGTTCATTTAGTTCTTACACGATCTCTACTTCTTCACTGTAAACTCCAGCGGGAATGAAACAGCCAGAGAGAGTTTAACCATGCAATGCTCCGGAAGAGAAAAACTTGTGCTGCTCTTTCTCCTGGGACAGAGCTTCATCCCTCCATCACTGAGAGTTGATCAAAACCAGCTTGGATTTCTACTCCACTGAGAGACATTCACAAAACTAAATGAACCATAACAGACAAAATTTGTCCGGCGGAGCGTATGCTAGAGGTTTTGAGAACATGTTATGGGTTTATATGAAAATACATGTCAAACAACGATGAAAAGAATAAATATTAAACTAATTTAGTAAAATAAACACAATCACATCTAGACAATTTTGACTTAAATTATTCTGAAGAATATTTTCCTTGTACAAAAACTGGATAGTGACGCATTTTGCCTTTAAAACATCTGACCTTCTCAACTTTTATTATAAGCGTATTTCCTGTTCAGTTTGACTTGTGCAAATTACAAGAATTATTTACTGAAGTAATGGACTGAGAGCCCCATTAGCAGCATGAGAGTCTCCATTTAAAAATGACCGAGGACATTCCTTAAAAGCAAGTGGTAAAGTTTAAAGCAATAGAAATAAAATAAAAAAATTTAGTAAAGGAGAAGAGTTTAGAGAGGAAGGTGACAGCCTTGAAGCAGAGAGAGAGAGGGATCAAAATTCTAACATCATCAGGACCCCATTACACATCATCAGACATCCACAGACAAACCTGCAATTTTCTCTGTAAACCAGCAAATCTGGAAACAAACATGTGTAAATTTCCACTGCTGAATTTGGAAGAGTATCTGCCGTGAACCCAATGTCAAACTCAATCCGAGTACAGGAGATAATAAACCATATTTCTGCTTTTCACAACACAACTCATTAAATAACTACTTAACGATCTTTTTGCATGAGTTCAACTGCAATGAATTATTAACTCGTCCCTTTTATTTCTTTGTCCTTTTTATAGTCTTCAGTGTTCACTCTCTCTATACTTTGGTTACAGGTCTTTGTTTAGGTGAATCGTCACAAACTAATCCTCAATAGATTTGTTTGTCAGCATTAACTTCACAAAAAAACATATACATGTACAGGTTTTACCAGCAATTTTTCTGTAACTAGCAGGTAGAAGAAATACAAAAAGTAAATTTCAAGCTTTAAAGAGCTGTTAAACAAATCATTAATGCAAAACATATTTTTTTTCTCCTGCCCCTTTCCAGTGGCTGTCGGAGTGACAGCTTCTACCAGCCGAGGTTCATGTCCCACACACTCATCTGTACACTATCCACTGGTTATTTCATATTTAGCTGGAGGTAGAGATATCCTATGGCCCTTGCGCTCTTTATCGAATGGTTTCACCTGTGCTCAGGAGTAGACTTAGTCACCTGGGCGTTTCAAGGCCGTGTGAATATTTTAGAATGATGAACGTCCGTCTGGCAGAGCGGCGGTGCCTGGCTCACTCTCTTTTCTCTCATGCTGATGGACGAGTGATCTAAATCATTTCTTACTGCAGCTCTATATACACGGATAACTGTGTGTGTGTGTGTGAATGTGTGTCAAAACCATAAATTGGCGGGACAGAAATAGCCCTTCTATACAAACCCACTACAATAGGACATAGGAAAACAGCACAGCAAGCAATTACAAAGAGGCACAACAAACACACACACACACGTTCATCTATCTCTGGGGAGTCTGATAAGAGAATACTGTCTCAGCACATTTTGCTCACCTCTCTCTCTTTATGTTTGAAGTATAGAGCCACGGATTGAATTTAAACATTATTTTCATATTAATATATACTGTTTTGGAGACAACATTTATTAGTAGTTTCAATTGTGCTTCCTAATGAAATGTATCTGTTTTCAGACAGGTTTAGACATTTTAATGGAAAACGACAAAATAACACTGATTAAGGAAACCTTTTTTTCAGTGATAACAATGAAAATGTCAGAGGCCTCACTGGTCTGTTTAATAATTGTGGCGTTGGTGTAGAGAACAGAATTTATTTGCGATGTGTATGGGGTTTAACTGCGGTTCAGCTGCAGAACAGCAAAACACATCAGGTACATTTAAAAGTACATTTACATGAACAGGTTTAAAATAAGTAAATAAAAACCACAAGCTAATTTAAAGTTCACTGATGACTTTGTGAACATTCCATTGTTGGCTCTTAGCTTGTCTTCAATTAAACCCATAATGTTATATAATAAAAAAGGTGATAACTTCTCAGATAGCCCTAATGTTGCTACCTATCTTGCAGTTTAACTACTTCTTTCAAAACAGTATCTTAATTTTAGTTTAACTACTTTAAATTATGAGTAGCTTGACAAAGGAAAGTTTCAAAGTAGCTTCCACAGCACTAAATATGTAAATCTGAGCACAAACTTGAAGGGCACAGACCTTCATCCCTCCATTAAACACACCGTAAGACCCACCAGGAAATACCACTGCTCTCAGACATGAGATGGTAATGCAGTAAACACACACAGACAAACAAATTGCATCAGATAGAATAGAAAACTGCTTGAAATAATCAGAAAGACACACAAACACACGTTCACTGTATCTCTAGTAAACTCTGTTCTAACACAGATATAATAAAGACCTGTGGGACTCTTTAAACTTTAGATGAGTTTTCTAGGGGGATATTTTCCCCTCTCTCTCTCCCTTTCTCTCTCTCTCTCTCTCTCTCTCTCTCTCTCTCTCTCTCTCTCTCTCTCTCTCTCTCTCTCTCTCTCTCTCTCTCTCTCTCTCTCTCTCTCTCTCTCTCTCTCTCTCTCTCTCTCTCTCTCTCTCTCTCTCTCTCTCTCTTCATTCTCTCTCTGTCTCTCTGTGGTATCTTAGTGACATGCAGCTGCCAAAGTTTGAGTGAAATGGAAATGCAGCAATGTGTAAATTATTCAAGAAAAGGAGAAAGAAAGAGGAGGCAGAGAGAGATGGAGTGAGAGAGAGTGTTTTGTGCCGAACTGTGAAGGAACAGCAGCACTTTAAATGAGCTACACAGTGCAAGATAACACTAATAAGAGTGGAAAAACAACACAGCTCTAAGGAGTGAGAGAGATGATGGACATATATACAGTGTATAGGAAAAGACAGGTGCAAGTTTACTCTGGGGACACAACTGTGACCATTCGAATCCCTCATACTGTAGGTGATTTTTTTATTATAAAGGGAAGTGTTGAGTAGGCTTTGAATTAGGGCTTGGATGTAGATATCGTTATATAATCACACATAACTGTAAACATAAGTGTTGATGTAAGTAGATTTGTGTGATTCGGTGTTAATCCCAGTCTGGTGGGCGGTTTCTGAGTGTCTCTTTAATGTACTGTCTGAATGCCAGTCATTTCATCTAATTTTGGAATTATTCAGAGCGTCACATCCTGCAATGACACAATCGCACACACACACACACACACAGCATGGAATCCAGATGGCTAATTATCAGTTCATAATCTGAAGAACATAGAGGTGTTATTCTAGGAGAGAGACAGACAGAGAGAGAGACCGATTTTAAAACCAGAAACATACAAATAAAATGTCTGATGAGAAGAAATGGTTGTGAGTAACGGAAAGAGTATACTGTACACACTCAGAATCGTTTCAGAGCTCACAGAGAAAGAAAAGTTCGATCGAACATAGACAGAAAGAAAATTAAATGGAGCAGAAAGAAAAATGAAGCAGACAGCTAAAGTTATTTTAGCCGTATAATATCCCATAATATTACACAGAAGGTCCTGTGTGTGACTATAACAAACACTCAGACAGACAGACAGACAAAGATGAAAGGTGGGCGGTCATGTGAGACGCAGACGGCTCTGTTACCATTCAACCCAACTGAGACCACCTGCATGTGTGCGGCTCATCTACCTCACTGAAGCTAATGGAGTTTGATACACACCCATCAATTATTCACACCGCATGACTCCAGCTAACCTGAATTCACTTGTGTGTGTGTGTGTGTATGTGTGTGTTCTCAGAGATGTGGGGATCTATTACAGCACTGATGTGTTGCTCTGTCTTCAGCGAAATGTGACATGATGCGAGGTAACCACATTGTTTAAAGTCACATGATACAAAGATTTCCTATGATAATAACTGTAAATTTGCCATTGAGAGGAGAAGACTGGCAAAATATATGGTTAGAGATGTTACTGTCGACAAGACAGCGCTTCAACCCACCATAAGCGAAACAACCCCAGAACCTGAAGAACTCAACAGAATAAATGTACAAGACTTTGTTGTTAGCTTACTGTAAGCGTAATTTTGTGATAATGCTAAAGATAATTCTCCATCAATACTGTTCTCATACTCTCTCCCTCTCTCTCTCTCTTTATGTGTTGGAGAGAGTGATAAGCAGCCGCTCATAATAGCATTCTCATCTCTGCTCTTGGATATGAGCCCAACTATAAAAACAGGTGAATATGAAAGCTGGAATAATGGCCGTCTTATCTTCAGGGACGTTTTTATTGGCTGTTCTGAGAGCGTCTCTAATCAGCTGGCATGAAGTCAGGACACAGGGACAGAGGGAGACGTCCGATAATACACTAATGGAGTCTGTACATCATAGAAGAGAGGGAGGGAGAGAAAGGTGAAATAATAATTGCTTTGTTTGTATCCTGCATCTGCTCTTTGTCAGCATTTTAAAATCAAAAAATATTACAGAGGCGGTTTGATGAAAAATAAACCTTTTCACAAAGTTTGAGAAGAACACTTATGCTTAAAATTCAAAACTCTCTCGCTCATTTACAACCATTAGGATTATGCTATTTCAACTGAGCTTATCAACATATGACTGTTTCCATTTTTAAAAGTAATTGGAAATCTTTTTGTCTAAAAAAATTATTCCTGAATGTAATCTTGTAAATAAAAATAATTTAAAATAAAAAATTTTTGCTAATGCATGTTATAAAAATATATTTTTATTTATTTGATACAGTCCCCTTTCCTGCCATTCTTAGTATCCAAAAGTCATAACTCCAGCATAGCCTTCTCAGAAAACACGTTAAATAATTTAAAGAAATCCTTTTAATGTGCAAATCTGGTCTTATTATCTTATTATGAGCACATTTTGAACAGTTGCTTTGCTTAATGAAATGTACAAATTTTCTATACCATGTGATTATTGAAGCATAGAAGCTATTATAAGTAACTTTCCATTTAAAATCTAGAGTAACTCTAAATTTAATAATGGCAAGAAATCATAATTTTATAGCCATATATTTTTGCTAGTTATTTTTTTAAGAGTTCATTTAAAGAAAGAAAAATCATTTGCAATATACTCTATTGTAAGTGCATTTACTGTATATAATATTCAGTACTTAAGATATAGAGATTTTTTTTAAACTCGTAGCTAAATGGTTATTTGTGGTACCCAAAATGTCCTAAGGCATCCGTTTGAGATATCTATTAAGCTCCTTATTTTTGAGATTGTAAACTTGTCAGATGCTTTTATCCAAAACCACTTACATTGCATTATCTTGTACATTTAATACTGAGACTGTGCAATCCCTGGGACTGATTCTAGCGTCTTAAGTGCCATGCATAACCACTGAACTACAGAAAAGCTTTTGTAATTTTTATAGTAAAAGTTAGTAAACACTAAATGATGTTTGTCTACCAGTTTTTAAAACATATTATAAGTGAAACAATTCAGCTCTATCAAGACACACACGCATCTTTAGTAAAGCCCACCGAAGACGTACATAAACAAGCACGCAAGCTGTTATGGAGTAAATGCACGTATCTGCAGCAGGGGAAACACGTCTGTGGCTGGTTTACTCCACAGTTTGTTTCTAGTCACAAACCAAACAAATGACAAAATGTCTTGTCATAGCTGTTAGATAAAAAAAAACTCCTTGCACAATCTCTGTATCACATCAGGACAGAATGTGGTGCAACTAAGTAAGCCTGGGGCAGACAACAGTACATCTACAAAGGGAAGTCGGAGGTCTGGTGATCAAATAGCTCCAAACAAAAATGACATAGTATTCCCAAAAGCATTGCAAGCTTAAGTACATTGTAGACCCATACAAACCAATGGAGCTACAATCAACTTTGGCTTAAAGATTATACATTTGTGCTTCTCTGCTCAATCAATCAGAACAACCAGACAGATTTATATCTAACACTGATTCATTTGATTCCTTTATCTTGTTCCTTCTATCATTCATTTCAAAAACTGTTGTTTGCCTGCAGGTCTATGATGAAATGAGAAAACTCTGACGTTGCCATGGACACCTGGAAGAGAGTTCGGCACTCAAAATTCTTCCGGTGTCTGATGGGCAGCGTTTAGCTCAAATCCTCCAGAGCGGGTGTGTGTGCTGGGTCCAAAATTACATTTTTGCCTCAAGCTGTCAAGGGCGGGTGAATTGTGAAGGGTTACAGGCCATAAATTTTTAAATGGTATTATATTTTATCATTTAAAACAAGTTTCCAGATAAACACATTCAGTAATAGTCGATATTACCTTACACCACACTACCTCAAATGTACAACACACCAAGATGTTTAAAGATGTAGTTAACCTAAAAATAAAGGTCTTCATTTATTCCCCTAATGCCACCATAGATGTTTATAAATACCATTTTTAACGTACTATTAATTATTTGATTTTAAGTCAGATTAGAACATTTTGAAAGTGTTTTAATTTTATGGTGAATTAAGTTTTAAATGAACAGATGAAGTTAAAATGAGCGGCATTTATCTGAACATCAGCTGGTCCTTCAGCCCCTGACATGATCAGAGCAGCAGCATCACAGATGCTTAAACTCATTACACTAAATGACTTTAAAACTCCCGATGAGGGTTCAATGTGAGCTCTAAAGTTAAAAAAATAATTAACTAAAAAAGAAACATTTCATCATTATCATAGTCACCCTTATGTCCTTCAAAACTAACCTTATGTAAGTATTTTCAAATACTGTATATGCATGACTTTTATTTAGTTTTTTAGTGTAAATCATTCATCATGCTGTGCGTCAAACATGTCATGTCAAGATTGATGACACCGGCTTTGATGTCATATCCCATTTGTTTGTATTCTGTGTGTCATAAATTAACTAAATGTAAAGGAGAAAACTTTTGAAGAGGTACTGCATATAGAAGGATATTTATTGAATTTCTTTGTTGCTCCCTTGTATATTTTACAACTTGACAGCCATTAAATGCTTTCTTAGTGTCTGGTTCACAAAACACACAAAAGAAATAAAATACCCATGTGGAATGACATGAAAAGGTAAATGATGAAGAGTAAATTCATTTTTGGGTGAACTACTTCATTAACATAACAAAGCTGAAGAAGCTACAACACAATTACATCTTCATAACACAAAAGCATTTGGTGTACATATCTGAATCTGAGAAAAGCATTCTTATCGGCTACTCCAGCAGCACATACTTCAATTTCACGAAACACACCCAAGCGTGAGATGATGTTCATCTTACTATTAATACGCTTGTGTGTGAGAGACACAGAATGTGAGAGAACACAGAACAAAGTGTGAAACTTGCTGCTGTAGCCTTGTCAGGATCTCATTAATTTACAGTGCTTCATGTGATAATGGATGTGTGTGTGTGTGTGTGTGTGTGTGTGTGTGTGTGTGTGTGTGTGTGTGTGTGTGTGTGTGTGTGTGTGTGTGTGTGTGTGTGTGTGTGTGTGTGTGTGTGTGTGTGTGTGTGTGTGTGCGTGTGCGACCTGCTACTAATCAGCCTGCTAATAATTTAAAAGTGAGATCCTGAATGAATCATACAGGTAATACCAACTCAATCGTAGGTTCTGGTACATCTGCTACGACCACTGATACAACATCTTCACTTGTGATATCAGGATAACAACTGCATCTCATTATAAAAGAGTGGCAAAGATGTAGCAAACACACACTCACATTCACACCAAATGCAATTTTACAGTGCCTGTGAGGAAACAAAGATAGGGAAGAGATAAGATATACATGAAAATATACAAGAAAGACACAGAAAAGAAGCAAAAGTGATACAGAGAAGATGCAAAAGAGATAAAGAAGAGTGGAATGGAGGAGAAAGATAAATAATATAAAAATAATATAAATAATATATTAATAGTAAATAAATAATAAATAACATAAATAATAGTAATATTAAAGTACATCTAGATCAATATTGAAAAGGGACAACCCTCTTTCTCACACTCTCTTTTGTGATAGAGTTGATCCCATGTCTGTCTGACACACACACGCACGCACTCAAGCACGCACGCGTGCGTACAAACAGACGTGCAAATACACAGTTTGAGCATTGAACAGACTCTATTCTAAGAAAGCAGGAAGCAGGATGCATGAAGCAAAATGTTCACTCGTGCAATGACAGAAATGTAATCTGCTTCTGTTTATCATCATCATAGATGAGAGAGACAAACTGTCACTTGTAATTTAAGATCACTACATCCTATTAAAGCACATATCAGTTAAAACATGTTTAATAACCTATAGATAGATGCAGCCCATTTAATAAAAAAGTACCAAATTTAGTCTGGTAAAAAAATATTTAATCAAGTATGAACATGAGAATCACATGCACATAACAACATTTATTTTTCTATTTCTGAAAACAATGCTCTAGTATAATTCAATTAAATATTCATGATACCAAATGAGGGCCTTAAAACATGTTCTGACTCTTATGAGACACATAATAAGATGTAACCTTGAAGATAAATCAGGGCTCTAGACTAATATTTTAGAGAGGTGGCACTGGTGTGCATGAGACCTCAAGGCTTTAAGCGATTTTTCATCATGAAAACTGCCCTTTTGTCTTTTATCAATAGGGACTCCCTACTAAAATGTATTTAACACTACAGTAGTACTCACACTGTCCCAGTCGAACCGTACCACGCTTGAGTGTGATTGCTGCACATTAGGTGTGTTTGATTTGCTCTGTGCTTGAGTGATATCAAGTAACATTTTAAATCAAGCTCCCGTATTGTAATATAGCCGACCGTTATAAGGAGCGTTGCATTATGATTGATGAAAATAATATTTACAATAGTTTTGGGTGCAGTGACACACATCTTCATGTAAAAGTGATGTGTTCTAGATGCGCATCACAGTGACAGCTAAAGTTCATGGAGGAGTACACAATCGCATAATGTTTGTCTTGAATTCTGTTTTGCTCTTCACCATGGAGTCTACACAACCCCCATTCTAAAAAATAAAATGCGCTCCAGCCCACCTCTTCCACCTGGGCAGAGGAACTCGGAGTAAGTGGAGCAGGTAAAATCAGGAAAAAGTTAATTTATGTTCTCTCTGATGGACTTTACGATTTATCACAGTATTGAATGCACATGCGGATTTCACCTTTTTGGGGCCAGGGACACTGATAGATAAGCGAGTGAATGGAGGGAGAAGTGAATGAAGTGACAGGATATGTTGCTTGTACAATATAACATTTCTGTGCATTAATTTCTTCTGAGCAAAATTATATATTAACCAGTATGGTATCAGTGCGACCATTAAGAGAAACTTGTCGAATCGTCAAGGAAAACAGTTGCAAAATGTAACCAGTTGGTCGCAGACTACCGCCCTGTAAAATATTTATCTATTTTTACTACATACAACAGTACAAAAAATGCCCTGACAACATGACCTTTCTCTGTCTGTGCCACACGTCAACCATAAAGTGAAAAGATCCAGGATTTTCCCCAGAGCACTCATTATAAACAACACTGCCACTGCTGTAGAGAAAGATGTGTATGCACTCTTCTGATCTACGTTACATATACTATCTGTCATATTCATCTTCAGTCATCTGTGCCTACACAGAACACACAACCACAACAAATCAAGCAAATCATGGCATGTTCTCTCTCTTTCTGAACTTGTAGAACTGTTACTGACTTTGGTGAAGATACTGTTGGAGAAGTAAATAACACAGAAATGAATTGATTACATGTCAATTATTATTGTATGGAATCACAAAAAATACATAAAGCAATTTTTTGCATATTGACAAATACAAAACTTTTCTTGCCACTCGTTTTTAAGTTTAACTGACTTTCATTTCATTAGTTACATTTGTAAATGCTTACAGATTACTTCATTTCATCCAAATAAATTATTAGCAATTAAGCATTACAATTTTCTGTTTTACAAATAATTTTTTATTGTGAAAAAATAAAGGGCAATTTTAAATTTGCCAACTCCTTTTGTTAAAATTAATTGTGATTTGTGACTTAACGTATGGTGACTCGTATTGCATTGTTAGTTAATTGAATCTTACAACCCTATTCCATGCCCACATTTAAAATCTTAGGATAAAAAACTGTAAGTCTGCCACATAGCATTGTGCGATACAGTACTACACACTGTTCTCAGCTTGCATATTACTGTATTAATTCCTTTATTAAAATAATGTATAGCTGTATTTTATTTTGCTAATGCTATTACAATGACAAGAAAGCTAGACCTAAACCTGATAAATTGCCAATTAGAGTTTATTTGTGAGGATTGTTCGGTTTTTTCAATCCGTTACTAATGCATCACCTGAATAGTGTGACACTAGTTGCTTTAATTGGGTTCATTCTCATTCTAAGGTGTCTCTGGATTGTGATTCATTAGATTCTTCTACAGTCTTTAATAGAGTCTGATGAAGCTCAGTTAAACTCAGGGTGTAATTGGACAGGTGTGTGTTTGACATAAGAGAAGTGCACTTTTTTATTCAATGCAGAGTTAGTAAGAAGAGAGAGTGTGGATAAGGGTTTTTAATGAGGAAGGTCAGAAGTTCTGTTAAAGCATTTGTGTGTGCGTGTGTGTACACATTTGTAAATGTGTGATCTTTGCCCCTTCGAGGCAGTAATGAGATGCAGTTGTAATCATGACATCAGAACTCTAGTGAAGATGTTGTATCAATGTTTAAATAAAAAAAGAAACAGCTCAAGGTCAAACTATATTAAAAGAATGCTTAAACTAAAAATTGATAAGACATTTACAAGAGGGTCAGACATATGCTAGGCTGTAAGTCTGAAATACTAATAATTTTTCTAAACCCATTGTTTCGACATTTACCCCACTGGAGTCACAAGGCTTCTTTATATGATGAATGGGTTTGCTTTTGGGAGCTTAAAAATTTGGAGATTATCCAATAGCAAAGAAAAGAGAGCTGGAAATAAATTTAAAATAACTCAGTTTATGTTCAGCCGAAGAAAGAAAATCATACAATTAGGTTAAAATGAGATATTTTTCATTTTGGCTTGAACCATTACTTTAAGGCACAGCATAAAAAAGAAGCCATAGCATGTAGTACATGTACTAAATTGTCCTTTTTTATCAAACAGATGAAGGCTACCTATGATGCTAAAATGTTTGTAAAGCATGATGATGTATAAAGGGTTGGTTCAACCAAACATCATTTGACCAACCTCATGATCTGACATCTTCGACAGAACACAAAAGAGGTTACACACATAAGTACCACATCTGTGGGACTCATACACTGCATTAAAATATTCAGAAGCAGTACAATAGCTTTGTGTGAAAACAAACAAAATTTAAGTGCAAATGAGAAGTGAGACTATAGAGAGTAGCGAACGATTTTTGTAAAAACAAATTAGATCGAGATTGAAACTGGGGCAAGAGACGTACCATGTCCACAGGAGCGTCTGCCTGATCTGTTTAAATAGTTATTTTTTACTTCATTTTACTTTTCTCTTTTAGGACAATAACTTTGAAAAGCCAGTTGCATAGTTTGCCAATTGCTCAGACGACCTTCACTGATTTAACAGTTGGACATTATATGAATGCAGACAGACATGCAGACAAATATGAAAGAATCTTATAAGCACAACATTGAGAGAAAAAAGAACTGCCTGCTTATGTCAGTCTGAGCATGTATCACACTGTCAGCTGTAAAATCTTGACGGAATATGGTTTGAGTACGACAACTCTATTAAGACAGACACACACACACTTCACACACACTTGAGAGATGGAAGTAATTTGTGAGCTCTGGAGAGCAGCAGACGCAGAGATGAGCTCTTCTCCTCTATACACTGGGAGTGATGACCTGTCTTCGCTTTCCACTCCAAAACAAACTCATGAGTTCAGTCCCACCTGAGACCCCTCACCATGCGTTCAGATGGTCGCCGGTGAATGCATCATGATACTCTCTAGCTGCCCTACCACTGAAGCTGGAGCATCGAGACTTGTTGAAGTCTGATGATCAGGAGCCTGGTCTTGTAAATTTGATATAAATGAGCTGAAAAACAAACATATTGATTGTGAAGTCTTACAACAAAGTATAGGTTAAGTTATCCTCATGAATTAAAATATTTTGCAGCAGCAACACTATTTTGCGTATATTGACACACATGCACGCACATCAAATCTTCTGATTTTTTTATTTAGCTTAGGAACCAATGTGGTCGGAGCCAAAGTTTTACATGACTGCGTTCTCTGGAATCCCCTCAACTGAGCACATCTACGTTCTGATGGGTGGCTGCTGAAACACGTCACAGCTCATTACCATAAAGTTGACCTGATTTCAACTCTCCTTGACGCGCTCTCTGGCCAAGAAAAAATCTGCCACTGCATTGCTTGCTGCCGACTTACACTAAAAGATAATGACTTCAGGCCATCTTACAGCTCTCGCCGGCCGCGGTGTGAACGCACAGTCAGTCTGTGTTTGTGTGTTTAGATGTGTCAGTACTAAACTGTCACAAACAGACATTTGGGTCTCTTGTCTGTGCAGTGGGTTGGATATCAGGGCTTGACTTAAACCTCAAAAAGTCAATAAATAAAAACAACTGAAACTCTTTCTATTGGATGTTAAAGTGAGAAACAACATTCACAGTTACACTGAATACAGGTGAAACAAAGCTACACTTTGAACTCACAAAGAAATAATAATTTAAATGCAAAAACTGCATAAATTGCATTGAACTGCATCATATAAATATATAAATCATATTTCAAACATCAATGACAACAATTGAGAGAATTTAAGAAATTAAAATTTTTAATACATTTTGTTTTTCTGCTCAAAAAATGGGTCACTGGAATCAGAGCGATTTTTAGTTATTACACTTTTAATAGTTTTTAGGCTAATAAACACCCAGATTTAGAGAGGGACGAGTATCTGAAAAAAGCTTTCAAGTTCCTTAGTTTAAAGGGAACTAGATGTAATGACACTAAATGAAGCAGATATCTCAATAAAAACAAGACTACCTGATGACTGTGCTGTGTGGTAGTGTTTATCTATGGAAAATAGTCTGTTTATAGTATGTTATTATTTTCTGTCTTTAATCCTACAAAACAAAGTCACTAACTTTAAAAATAATAAAGCAATGTCTGAGCTGTGGTCAGTCCCAGTTTCTAAACATTTCTTATTTTAGTATCCCACCTCCTTCCCATTGTATCCTGTATCTCTGAAAAATAAAACCTCATTATATAACTTCAAAATCCCACAGAAACAAAGAGTAAACCGGGCTTTTAAAAACACAGACAACTTTTTAAAAGATAAAAAATGGAAAGAAATGTTTACATGCACATGATTTCAAAGAAAGTCAGGTAGTGAAATGATGTTTTCATCACAGGGAGTCTAAGATCACAGACATTTTTCCTACTGGGGTTGCCGTGACAGATGCAACATCCCTGCACCCGCATTGCTGTGACAACAAAAAGTCAACAGTGCAGCTGACATCAATGAAAGCACCACAGGGAATTAATGCAAACACCTGCCATGTGATACCGTGTGTCCTCACTGAAATTACTACAACCATGTGATAGAAAAATCCATCAATAGGAAAAAGCATATTCTGCAGAATTCACCAGCGAGATCAAATCTGCATATTTTTCCACAAACATTTATTGGATTCAGATCAGTCATTTGGCATTTACACAGTTCTGTCTAGTGTTGTCAAGCGCTTGTAAACAATGCTAATTAAATGAGTTGCGATTGTGAAGCAAATGTCAAACACTACTTATGGTGTTAAGGTGGAGCAAATAACATGATATTAATCAAATAAAATTTCTCTCTGTCTCTCATTATTCAGAGTGTGGAATGGGTGTTCAAGTAAATGTGGCATGTTTAAAATGTTAATCTCAGATGTGCTAAAAAACGGTCTATCTTTTTGATAAATAGTGAATTAACTTAACCAGTCGGTACAAAATTGACTGCAAAACCCCTCAATCCAGTTTAACAGGACAAACTACTGTGCCACATTTTAAAAGAATATATTACAGACTCATTCTTTTTTCATGGACAGATCTATTTTGATGCTAAATTGTGCAAATGTGTCTTTCCCAAACTGAGTTTTTAACTCAATTTTTATTTCCATGAATCACTCAATTAGGAAAACATCATATAAATGGCTATAATGCACTGCGGCTAATGCCATTCATGACTCATTTGGCTGTATTAATTACAGAGTGAGAATGATTACTGATAGAGAAGTGATGAGAGTAATAATCATTAAGGTAAATTAAAGCTTTTTTTGGAGTCAGAAGGAAGATTAATTTTTAGCATAACTGACCATACTGCTCAATGGCATGTGTGTACAATTATTGTTATCAAAAAAAGTTGTTGTAAGAGTGCATTTAATGAGGGTTCTGATAAAAGAAAAACAAAAGAGGAATCCTCTGTCTGTCTGTGAGCGAACAGTTTGTCCGTGCGAGCAAAGGAAAAGCAAGAAACTAAAGCAAAGATCAATCAGTGACAAACCGAGAAAAATGACAAAACACCCATGAAATGTACAGACCCACAACCTGAGGGCGTCCCCATCCACACACACAGATGTGTATAGATTATCTTTATATATAAACACTCGCAAGAAAGAACAAACCCAAATGACATCTCCTTTACATCTCAATAGTTTCTATTAGAAATGAGATTAAAATAAGAGCAGATTGAGCTAATTCTAATCTCATGACTACTGCAAAATTTAAAAAACGTACAACAAGACTATGCAACTTCTTAGCATACTTCTGATCAGTAGAGAAAATACATAACATATGACACACACTCTCAGATGCCCTACAGACCACCTTGTTTTTTTCCTTGTCGTGATTATCGTGTGCATTTGTATTAGCTGGCAAAGGTCAACTAGAGGACGGTTAAATTGAATCAATAGGGCTAATCCAAAAACTGCTTCACACAAACACACATACACACACCGCACAATAATTCACCAACCTTCCTATATAAAGAGAAACATGAATAAAGTCAATGTCATCTCTGAAGATTGATTTTGATTGTAAGTATCTAAATTAAATTTAAAAGGCGCATTTGGTTGAAGACTTCATACCTCATATATCACTTTTAAGTTTGACATTGTGCATTAGGCTAAACACCTATTTATATTTTTAATATTATGAAAGAAAAATGTATTCTTAATTTAAGTCAGTCTGCTCACTAAGCCTCTAAAGCTTGTTTCTACATGTTTTTTTTCATAAAGTGGAATTCTTTACTTAATGTATTAGAGGTCCTTATCAAGTTCAACTCTCTCTCGAACTCCTTCACCTTTTGTTATTTGTAAATCCGAGCTCATCTAATTTGAATTCTCCACCGCAGTCTTAAACATGAATTTAAAACTGCATGCTGTTCTTACATGAACTGTTTACTGTATTTGATGTTTGCAGAGTAATTTCAGCAGGGGAGAGCTTGCTGAGATCAGAGGACCCGAATTATACCGTCCAGCTCGAATTAAACCGCTATTTTACACGGTAAACAACAATCTGTTCACACTACAACGCCTTTGAACTTCTAAAACACATTTTCCTGCACACACTATAAGCAATTTGTAAAACAGCAACAATTTCTTTTGAATTATACTAAGAGTCTGGTTTGAATCTGCAGATAATGAGTCAACATGATGAATTGGTCTTCTTCCACACTGAAAACAGAAGGTCAGGTCATATGTGATGAACTGTGTACAAATTCCTGAGCAGTTCATGCAGTGCGCTCTGTTGTATACGGCAAATGGAGAAGGTCATCACAGATTTTATAATGTGTCAGAGAGTGTCAGAGAGCAATAAATGCTCTGGACGAATGTTGTATATTCAATTCTATTATTTAACGAAAAAAGACACATGCTGGGTGTTAGGTTGTTAGAAAAACACATAAATAAAATGCATCTGGAAACCAAGAAGTCTCCATAGACTTTTGTATATTTTATGGATAATGTAGAGGAAGAGCACTTTTCCAAAACGAGATAAGTGTCAAATTAAAAAAAAATTGTTGTATAGTGAACCTATTCTTTGCTCCATCAATTTGTCATTCCAAATCACTATATGTTCTTGTTTAATTGTACATCACATGTTTTTAGCCTAAATGTGATTATGTGCTCTTGACAAATCAGAAGTTGTTCAATGTAATCCAACATGGCAATGCTTTGAAGTGTTTGTTTATGTTCAATCTTTCAACATTAGTTCTATATATAGTTCAAGACGTTTAGATCTACACCTGGGGATAAATATGGCGCACTGGACATTTGCATTTTTTATTTATATTAATTTAAAGTAAGTGTCCCTGATGTCAACCATTTAATGTGTTTTTTTTTGTAAGACGTAAAACAAGGCTATTTTTTATATTTAGGCTAAAGAAAATAACTTTGAATTTATACATTTTTCTACAAATTTTCCTTATTTAACAATCATTGTTTAACATGTTCAGACTGAACCAATAGACAATTTTAGCAAGATAAATTGAATAGTAACTAAATGTATGCGTCCGAGTAAAAAACTGTCTTTTTCAGAAAACTATTTCACTGTCATTTGTAACAGAGCCATTTGCTTAACAGTATAAGAATTTTGTCTTATTAAAACATAATTTACATTATTCAAATATGAGTTCAAAATCTTCTAAAATGAGCCAAAAAGCACACACCCTAAATCCCCCGCCGAAACCTCGGGGTACCTTAACAACAGCATCAAACAGCAGGACAGGCACTGTGGCTGCGAGGTGGTCATTCTGCTGGAATGAGAGAGAATAACAGGGTATTGAAAGTGATAGTTTTGCTTTGAGCCTCTAATGGTGCATGTGTGATAAAATGACACCATTAGGACTGTCTTTTCCTCTAGAGCACAGCACACGTCCTTCTATATCTTTAAGCAGAGGAAGTGGAAAGAAAGCAGATCAATACTTTGTGTTGTGTTGCCAGGTTAATGTTAGGTGCCAGGATGACAGTCGCCATGGGAACCAGGTCATAGGGCCAATGGGAGCAGTGACGGAGTGAAAACAAGATGAAGGCCATCTAGGGACTTAAAGCCGGGAGTTATTATTACTGTCAGCTTCTCTTTTTCCATTCTGATGCTGATGTCATCATTAAGAGACAGAACTCAGATTAGAATACATCAAACCTGAAATAACAGACTCAAACAATAAAACAAAAGGGGTTTAATGTATAAATTCACACTTTTTCGCAATAACACTTAAAACCATTAACAGTCTCATAGTCCAAAACTATCAAATAAACAAATGCTTAAATGTCTGAAACAATCACACACAGAATATTCTAAACCTCTCACCGTCTCAGTCAAGAAAATCTAATCACACACAGTCATCTACCACCCACCATCACACATACACAAATCATTATATTTCTATCACATTCATTCTGTTTTTGATTGGCTGCTGCCACCCATCAATCATCCAGCTTGTGGGTATGTGAAGGCAGGCTGCCTTACCCTCATTGTTGTCATAGTGACCCCTGATGACAGACAGGTTGATGGATGGCCTCAGCGTCCACAAGGCCACCTACAGAGCAGTGGAGGATTATGGGTACTGATAAATGTCACATATCAATGCCACATTCGAACAGAAAAACAAAACCTGTTTTGAATCAAAAGTACAAATTGGCCTTTTTAGCGAGATCTACTGAAGGGGTAAACCATTCACTATCGTACCCAGAAAGCTCTATCTCTGTCTTTCGGTTATTGCCCTGAAGCTCCATTTAAATGTCAGGCACTCTTAGCAGAAACAGTTCCTTCAGTTCACTTTTATATAGTGGGAGCAGGGCTGTGCAAATATAAATGTTATAGGTTGTGTATGTCCTTGTGTGTGTTCTACCTAGTAACAGAAAAACAGCAAGACAATGAAGACATTCTAATAATGCTACTATGAACCTTTCACTATAAAACAAATTTCCTTTTTCCAAAATCTTGATTCTTTGAAAAGCACATTATTAATTTATGACAGATTTTAGTTGCTCTGGAGTCTTAATGGAGGCCTTAGTTACAGGTACACTTTGTCCCAACAAGTCACAGCATGACAAAGTGTCAATAAATAATAAATATTATATATAATACATTTTTGCCACTTACCATGACTTCAACAGAGATTTAGACACAATTTATTTCCCTCACTAAATACCAAATTTGTTTTTATGAATTTATAGCAGAAACATATAAAGCAGACACAAAATAATCAATTATTGATATTGCTTTCTAGCTTGTTGGTGTCATTTCATTCAAGCTCCAAAAACCACATCCATTCATCATTAAAGCAATCTATAAATATCCAGTGAGTTAATAAATGTCTTGTGAAGTGAAACAATATGTTTGTGAGAGAATAATTTATATATTGAGCTTATTTGTATATACTGATATAATCAATATATTAATTTTTTTTATCAACTGACATCCCAGCAGGGTGAATTTAGAAGTAGTGACCATCATTTACAAAACTAAGAAAAGCTATTTATTAATCATTTTAACTCTTGTCATTTTATCATATTTTTTACTTAAGTGTTTTAATATTTAACTATTCCTTCATAAAATACTTCAATAATTACAGAACAATCTGAACGGTACCTGAATGCTGTTATTTCTTAACATTGTAAAATCGTATCACTGAATTATTCAACAATAACTCATCACTTATACACTTAATGTCATCTATAACATGCTTAAAATTCTGTGTGATTTGAAGGGACATGCTGCTCCACCATGTTTTATTCTATCAGATCAGCATACTTTCACGCCACACACACAGAGTCTCAGTGTATTTATGAGGGATGTCAGAGAAACTTCATCAAACATGGTTTTAGAAAGAGAAATATCAAAAGGAAGCCAGCGTGAAAACATTTAACGAAAAGGCGACGCTGAGATTTTCTACTGTGCTGTGAATTTGCAGAACAGTTTGTTGTCTGAGAACTACACTGAGAAAGACAATGATGGAGAAAGTTAAACTTTAAAACACAGCAGTCACACAATAAACAATTTTAGATGCTAAAAAAACAAACGCAAACATTTAGGTAGCCGCAGTTTCATTAACGTTATGTCCTAATTGGGTTTTGCAACAAAGTGTTCTAGATGTCCCAGTGTTACACAACAGAGCACAAGCGACAGAATCGATCCTGTAGATCAATGCAAAGCCCATTTTGCCCATTTTTATATCACTTGCTAGAATCTTGTTCCATTGTTTAACTTGAGATAAAAAAAAGGTAATATTTCATGATGGAAAACTATAACTGTCAGGAATGGGGTGGATGGTGAAGGAGAGAGAACCCAAATGCAGGCGAGACTGAAATAACAGGACTTTAATAAACAACACAAAACAGAAAACAAAAACCCACGATGGGGAAAACAGGACACTAAACACAATAACAAGGGCAAACAAAAGACTTCCCATGAGGGGGCACAAAACAAGGTAATATTAATATAACTAAAACAAGGCAAAACAGGGACAATCCAAACAGGAACATAAAACACTAACAAGACCGTAACACGAACAAGGATTCAGGGACAAGATCATGAACACGAGTAACACATGTAACAAACGTAACAAGCATAATGCAGCGACACAGGACAGAAAACACAAGGGCTTTAAATAGGGAAACATAACAAGGGATAAGGACATGAGGCAGGTGTGGGGAATGAAACACTGATGGGAAGCTAGACGGGACACCAAGGAGGCGGGTCAAGAGACGAGACAAGAGAGCACATGGCATGTAAGAAAACAATACCATGTGACACTCACACAACACAGGTCTGCCATGACTCTGCCAAAAACAGGAAAAACATGACCGCGATAGGCAGAATCATGACAATAACACTGTAAAAAATCTAGTTGAAAAACATTCATCCTACAAAGATATTTAACTTAAAACAGATTTTGAAGGCATATACTTAACAAAATAGGCCAAACATGCTTCTAACAAAGATTATTTAATTGACATTTTTAACAAAACTGCATCAGTAGGTTTGTTTAACTTGCAAAACAATGTATTCTGAACAAACAATTTTGCAAAAGTTTGAAACTTCCCAAGAAGCATTGCAATCTCGATAAATTCTGTGATTTTATTGATTTTTCGTCTAAAGGTAAGTGTTTTTACACCTTAACATTGTTAGTACTGTTAGTTATTTGTTGTTTTAGGAAGGTTTCTAAATAAATTATGAAGGGCTGGACAATAATTCGATATCAATATATATCGCAATAGAATTTTTTTCAATAACGGTGATATGATTTTCAAACCAATTTCTGATATTTTGATATACATTTCCATATATATATATATATATATATGAATGAGCATTTGTTACTGAATGATGCTCAGTGGTCAGCCGTCAGGTAGAGCAGAACAGAATTGCGTGATGACGTCCCATCTAAGACACGCTGCTGGAAGTTTTAGCAACAAAATGACCGCAATACAGATGTGCATGAACAAGCTTCCAGAAGTAAGAAGGCAGACAAGAGGAAAGACTAATTCAGTGGTGTGGCTCGGCTTTACTTTCAGGTTTAAGTTCGGATAAACTTTAGGTTTCGGTGCACTAAAGAATATGCAGACTAGCATGAGAATGAGAGTTGTGACGACTAGCAGCGTGAACAATGAAATCCATCCCATAATTTAAAACAGTTCCACCCTATAAAACATACTGAGAGTCAGAAGATGAGACATTGTTAATGTTTAAGCCAACCTGTCCCCAAACCATCAGATTAATGTGTTTTAGTCTTCATTTATATTATTTCATTGTTTTTGTTTCTTTATCCTGGCTGAAGCAGTTTATTTTAAAGTATATAAATAATCAGCCTATTCTAGCTTTAATGAAAATATATTATTTCTAATAAGCTGGGTCTGAGAGTTTTATTTATTTGATAGTTTATTTCAAGTTTCTTGTTTGTAAAGGCTAAAAAACAAATAAAAAGTGAACCTTATCTTTTGTAATGTTTTATAAATCATATATATATATATATATATATATTTTTTTTTTTTTTAATAGGAAGAGCCTGGAGATATTATAAACTTTGCAAATTCAGTTTACAGACATGTGTAGGTACAGACATCCATTGTTTGTTTCCCCTGCAGTTTTTTCCAGAGGCCTTTTAATATAATCGTTATCGATATTGGAATTCTATCGTTTCGACCGAAATTAAGAAATATATAATGATATAAATTTTTGCCATATCGTAGAGCCCTAAAATTATGTTTTTTATTGATGCCATGGATGAGATTTATGTGTTCAATGTTGAGGTGTAAGCACACGACACAATGACATATGACCACTATAAAAGCAGAACGACAGAAAATATAATAACTGTTGTAAAGGACAAATATATGTTCTTTTTTTTAATTATCAATCTATTGTCTCTGTTTATGTTCAGTTAAGAAAAAATATTGAGTATTTTTTTTATTGGGTAAACTTGACAGGGATAAATAATTTCTTTAACTACTTGAAAATAATTACTACCCATAGTGGGCTTCAGACTCTGTTGAGTTTACTCGAATACATAAAGGTTGCCTTATCATTTTAAGTTAACTTGACAATTTTTTCAAAGTGTACAACACATTTATAAAAAATGGGATCTGAAAATGTGAAATGTACTGTAAAAAGACTGAGAATTTACGTACAGTGACTTACACCCTGTTCAGTTTATACAGAAAAGAATTAAACTTCCAGCCCTGCATTAAAGAGAGCTCTAAGCCCTTTTACACAACACAATACTAACTACAGTTCAGACCATTATCCATATTTATTCAACATCTCTGTTATGTGCTAAATTTAATGCTGTAAGAATGACAGAAATGATGAGAGAGAGACAGAAAGAAAGAGAAAGTGATCTTGCAAGAGACGCAAGCAGGCATCCACATCACGAAGGCAATCAGTCTTATTTTTTCCTTAGTAACAAAACGCTTAGACCAGTGGCACTTTACTTTGATCTGAGAGATTAATAAAGACTCTTTTTTGCCAGTGTGTGTGTGCGTTGTGCTGAGTAAGCATGATATATTACAGCACTAAAATACTGTATAAAAGTTATGAGGATGCTTGCGAGCTGAATAGAGGTGATGGATGGATAAAAATATAGTTGGGGTGAAGACTTTCTGTAATGGTGTAATACATCATAAGGGATGTAATAATATGAATATGTATGGCTTGTAATTCAGGATATTGTGAATATTTACGTGTTTGGGTTAATATGGTCTCTAATGAAGTTAAAGCTTATTTTGTCTTACAAGCTTCTTACAGAGCACAATACACTCTCCTCTTGTCCCCACAGCAACACAAAGTCACATGAGTCCTGCTCCACATACCTAGCCTGTGTTTGAGTACTTGTGAGAATTACAAAATGTGCTTCATCAAACAATGGCACAGTTTATTAAAATCAAGAGAGACTGCAGATATGATCCAATGAAAAGCCTTACAGGTAAAGAGCTTTGTAAGGTAACAGAACTAGTTGACTGATAAAAACCATTAACCCACGATAATCAATTTAACAAATTTGATTTGTCGGAATAGAAACAAATATGTAAATGTAGGAGGTTGAATCCAGTAAATCCAGTATAAATTCTGTGTGTGTGTGTGTGTGTGTGTGTGTGCGTGCGTGCGTGCGTGCGCGTGTGCAACTTGGAAAGTTCATTTGTTTTTTTTCCTGTCATTAATGCATTTCATAGTGTTCAAAAAACTAATACTCCCACACAAGGAAGTGTGTGAGACTTAAGGAGACTTTAATTATGTAGGTTCAAAGAAATCTTAAATTAAGAGTAATTGTGTGTGTGTGTGTTCGTTTTAATCACACACACTTCTGCACCATCAGGTAAATAGGTTGAATACACATTCATTATTGGTTATTGGTTGAAAGAACAAACATGAAACAGAAAAACAGGACAGCAATTACATTTCTCAACATGAATCACCGTTCATCCATGTAACAAACTGCAGCAAAAAAATTTGTAGTAAAAAGCAGTATTGCACTTGCTCAACAATGCATCTGCCACCTGATATCAAACAGTTCAGG
>CM065671.1:878261-883261 GCA_033220385.1 Triplophysa yarkandensis | reverse complement strand
CATTTTCTTAGCTAAATGGATTTCTGCCATCTTTACTCTTGATATTTCCTCCTACAAATGAAAAAGTGCTGCCATATTTGCACGCAGCAGGAGATAAACTGTTTCTTGAGCGCACACACACATACGCACACTTACACACACATAAGTACTAAAGCAGTATAATAAACTCCCCACTGGATGAGGAGCTTGACTGATCATCCATCACTCCTTCTTATTTTGCTGCACTTTTATTCTCCATTTTTCTCCAACTAACTCTTCTAATTCCCCTTCTCTCGCTTCTTTTCTCAGGATTGCTTGATGCTATCCGGATGACAACTCGTTTCACACTTCACTAATTACTGATGACACCCAATCCCACCGTACGGTACAAAGCCACTGAGTCAGAGAGCTCTAGAGGAGATCAGAATCAGCATTTTCCAGTGCCGAAGAGAGAGAGACGGGGGAGATAACTCAACAGCAGAAAGGCAGGAAATCTCTTCTTGTCTCTCCGAGCAGAATGTGGTCTCTGTAGCAAGAGCTCACCGTGTCTCACCTCCTCATTAAATCCTGGCAGTCATTATTTCATATCACACAGAAAGTATTTCTGCATGTGAATAAAAACTTTCAATTCTGAGCAACTCTTGGTTTGACCAAATCAATATTGCGAGTTATAAATGTACTGTAATACTGTTAAAAGTTTTATTAAGAAGTTCACCAGCACAGAATCAGCACACAATGCCTTATTTGAAAATGCTGACAAATGAGCACACAAGGGATACTGGAGACTAGTATCGGCCTATAAACACATTCTATGACTCGATCTGTACTCACTAAACTTATCCGATCTTATGAACCTATCTAAATTGATGACATAAAACCGTGAAGACGTTCATGATGAGTAGGTATGTAAATGTTGTAGCGCAACGATCACATTGTAAAGGCCATTGAAAATGTTCACTGTATAAAAATAATTTTTTATTATCATTTAGTTCTCTGTAAAAACAATAGTTACGTTACATTAATAACATGTTTACTATAAAATGTAACAAAAATAAAACAACAAGCAACATCTATAGTTTTACTTTATACAAAAAAGTTAACGGTGATCAGGGAGCTTACATACACTATCGGTAACATAAACATAAGCATCAGGATTGCCTTTAGTATCAGCTGATCACCATGACAAAAAAACTGTACTCAGTAATGGTGGCAAAACCCTGACCAGAGCATTCCTAGAGCATACATTTCTGGGTAATGTGAAGTTGAAAATGAAAGGAAATGTGTCTTTTTTATAGCAGGTGCATACAGTTTATTTCCTCAGATGTTTGTAAAGTACAGTATATTTGAGGTTGAATGTGGTGTTCTCTTCAATTTAAACCCCTGCTTTGGGTTACTAATAAGGCAAACAAACGGATTTAAGATGGTCAAAACACAAATATCACACTTGTGGTTAGTCATATGGCGAACAAAAGGATTAAAGATGGTCTTTAATTCTTTTATTAGTCAAAACACAAATGTCACACTTCTTGTAGTAAAAACTACATGACATTTAGGTTGAAAATTACATCTACTGGAGGTCCGTTTTATAAAATGAAAAAATTAAAGGGATCAAGTCTGTATCCACACACTGCAAAATGTTATGCTTCAAGGAAATGAGAATTCAGACAGAGATGAATAGGAATACATAGTCAAAGAGTCAGAAAGTCAAAAAGTAAGAAAAAAACGCAGAACCTGTGAAGATAAACAAACAATAAACCAGACTGACAGAAAACAACTTGCCTCTTCCACCCTTTAAAGACACACTGCACAAATCTGACAAGACTGTCACCGACAGACATAGAAAGAAAGAGAAATACGTTTCATTTATTGCCCTGCTATGCGAAAAAAGATCTCATACACCTCCTTAAATGATTCAGAAATGATTCAGAAATGAACAGATAGATTTCTATGGTTTACTTTGAAATGCAAACCACTTCTTTAACACAGAACAAGTCATGAATCCTTCTCTATAACTGGTTGTTTTTTGTGTCCCACTTTGAAAAGTCTATTTCAACAAGACGAAGGTTTAAACACTCGTTATTTGTCTTGCCAATTTAAAATGTGCTGTTTTACATAGAGTAAACTAATAGAGAACTAATAGAGGATCATGGAATCAGACTTAACAGAAAACTCATCATGAGTCAGTGAATCCCAGTGGAAAATTGCCCACTTTTCTAAGCAACTGAATGATCAATCAATTGATCAGATGTCTGCACTCCTGTCAACAATCCCTCACGCAAACACACATTAAACCATCGCCTAAAGCATCTAACTGTGCTGCATCCATACACCTCAAAAGCTGCTATAGGTTCACCACTTTTGAACAAAGGACTCCCCTCATACTTTTATGGTGCAGTTTTGAATCAAAATCCATCTATGTTACCATAAAGCATCATTATGCTTTTTAGGGTTGGTTTTAGGAATTAATTGTGTTTTAGAGCCTAATCATTTTAAAAAGCATTTTTGGACATTTTTAGAACACAATGGCCAAAAATGCTGTTTATCTTGACTCTGAGAAACAGCCATAGAGACAGAAGCAAATGCAAGTGATGTTCTAACCCCTCTAATGCATCTCAAAACACACTTCTCAAAACACACTCGTAAAGCTATGCTTTACTCACTTTATTATATTATCTCTTTATACATCTCACCACACAGAACATGTTTAGCACAAAGCCATCATAGTTCCAGATGTAAGCACTTAACATAATGCTGTCTGTCAGCACAAACACAAACACACACACAATCCTGCGGGTAACACACCTGCTCCTCCTACAGTTGTGTTCCCTCAGCAATTCTTTTTGGCTTTTCTGCTCAGTCTAATGAATTAACAAATCAATAGAAACAGCCAAAAGCGAACACAACACAAAGGTAGATGGAACTAAATTCAAAGCAGCACAGGTAGATGAATGAAAATGACTAGATTTTACTTCAACCCAAAGTCATAAATTACAATTAAAAAGAAGCCTGTTTTTAGAAGCAATTATATTTTTTTTGCATTATTGTATATTTTGAAAAAATATGCAGACTTACCATACAGACATATAAGTTTTATTGTAATTTTTCACAATTTCACAAGACAAAACCCCCTCCTATAATGTATTAATATTTAAAACAAACATAAAAAACATGAAAATTGTCACAAACAAAATGATGCCAAGGATAAGGACTTTTGTATTTTGCATTAAGCAGAATATAAATATGACTTTTGGTTTTTGGGGGTTTGCTCCTGAATTGCTTTGTGGGATTTATTTAGATTCAGATACAGAAAACAAAAAATATCACTGACGGATCTAGATCCTGGAGCGTTTGCGATGAAGGCAAGGAAATAGCCTCCTATATGTCAGCTTATTTAGGCAGGTGTGTGTATGTGTGTGTGTGTTGGGAAGCTGATTTCATGGTTGACTGAACACAGGGTCAGGATGTGTCAGAGAGAGAGAGAGAGAGAGAGAGAGAGAGAGAGAGAGAGTGGGGGGTGGGGGGGTAAAAGAAACACAAAGCAGATGTCATCTGAACAGTAATACATCCTCTTTCTCCATTAAAGCGCTGCTGCCCAATAAAAATGGAACAAAATGTTTTGTAAATATTGCTGTCTAACCTCTGAGAAATCTAATCCAATTGAGATATAAATGGCATATTTAATTTTTTATTTATTTAGATTTTTATTAATAACGCAACCAAGACTACAATTCCCCATTGCGAATTACACCTTCTGCACACCTGTCTGGGTAAAACAACAGTTTGTGGTTGAAATACTGCTGGCATGCCAGTAAATGAAATCAATTGTGATCCTGACTACAAACTGCTCTGAATCATCATCACATTAGCAACGTCCATGAAGAGCCTCGGTTCTGTAATGAATTTTTTTCTCCTTAACTTAACAAATGTTGATTCAGGAGGATTCTTGATGACTTTATCCACATCAATGTTAATAACTAAAAGTCTAATATTATTCAATAAACTAATCTCGCCTACACGATGACTGTGTTTGTATGTAGCCAGGTTTTAAAGTCACGTAGGAAGTTATATGACAAATTGGTAAAATACGGGAGGGCGGTAGAACACCATTGAAGGAGTTATAGATCAAGAGAAAAACTGAGAACAGTAAAAGCTTTCCTGTGGAGAACAAAAGAATATCCACAAAACCCATATCTTTGGACCACTCAACTCCTCACATTAAGTCTGTAAGCAGTTTATCAGTAATGAGGCCCATTCACATGGCAGACAAAGCAGTCCCCAGAGGACACATAACACACACACGACGGCATATGATTGGGCCCTATTTTATAAATGACAATAAAAGGACACCCATCTCCTCAAACGAATCAAACTAACACCTTCTAATTTGCACTTTTCAGTATTCTCTATTTCTACTCTCAATGTTTACCGTGAAAAGGCCCCTTAGATTTATGCATTTAAAATCTGAATGTAATGATGTCTTTTGATTAATTCTGTCATATGTTAAAATCAGACACATACGGTTGAACAACTAAACATATTATAGGTCTACATATTGTAAAATCTAAAACTTGAAGCCTTTCCGATTACAGAATACCGATGAACAAATGTTGATCTATAAGAAACACAAGCCATGCAGAACGTAATGTAGAAAACATTACAGAATATTTACTAGCATACTACCACTAAATCTAAATCTATATTCATTTTTAAACCTGCTAATATAAACGAATGGAAAAACAATGCAAATCATCCGCACCCCAAGTGCTGTATTAGACATCCATTAGACTTAAGAGGCCTTCACAGATTTCACAACGACCTTTAAAATAACAACTAATATCAGCCTTTACACTGTTACGTGAACAGAAAACCTTTCGAAATGTGTGTATGTGTGCCTTAAAATGTCTGCCTGTGCTAAATCTTCTAGAAAGCCAGTTTAAAGCTTTTAAAACCTGGACTCTAGACAACCTGTCATCTTTCACTCATACACTTCCAGAGTTTGTGGAGTAATTACACATATTCAC
>CM065671.1:870761-875761 GCA_033220385.1 Triplophysa yarkandensis | reverse complement strand
AGAGAGAAGAGAGAGAGAGAGAGAGAGAGAGAGAGAGAGAGAGAGAGAGAGAGCAGGTGGATTAAGGACGGGGTAACATTGAGGTAAACACTTTGACACCTTTAACGTTTAAGGACTTAATCCAAGACACCGAAATCTAAACCATTTAAAGGACCAACGACTCCCTCACATCAACTCCGATCTGTTGTATATAATCTGGATTATATATGCGCTGAATATATACATTTAATCCCGTCTGAGGAGAAAACCCCGGGACAGAACTGAGTTTAGAGCTCGCGCTTCCCGCGCTCAGCTGCTGGATTTTGACACGCGCTGCCGTTTAAAGAAATTAACCCGAATTATAACAATTTTATGAACCATTGACTTCACTCACCTCGGGACGGGGCGTTCTCTGTTCCCGGGGCCGAACTGACGGATGATTAGACTGAAGCGGAGACCGTAAAGTATCCGACACAACACGAACCGCTCCTGACTGACCGCCGCTGCTGCACTGAAGTAACGGAACCGTGTAACGCTGAGCAACCCCGCCCACCGGGTGACGCCCCTCTGCCGAGACTCCGCCCACTTTATTCAGCCACATACCTCTATAAAACATAATAAAACATGCTGGGATTAATTTTTTTAATGAGTTATAATTGTATAATAAGCATGTTATACACCACATGCACTTTTAAATACATTTTAAAATTTAATGACGTTAATTCATGTAACATTACATCAGTTGCTTACTGAATTAATGTAGGTTTAACACTTTTGCCATTTAATATTTTTAATATGAATATTTGCTAAATTTTTTACTATCTTTTCCCATAATAGCATTCACATTCTTTACAATTCATCCGTTAATATTTTAAAGACGCAATTTTTCTGCCCAATTTGCACCTGTTCTTCAGCATTTACATTTGCATTCATTCATTTGGCAGACGCTTTTATCCAAATGGACTTACAGTATTACACAGTAATCAATCATCACTGTAGAGAAAACAGGGGTAAGATGTCTAACTCAAGGACACGTCAGTCATTGTCTGCTGACACTGGGATTGGAACCCACAACATCCCTCACAAGTCCATCTCTCCAACCATCAGACCACACCAGGCCTATGCAGGGACTCTTTGAGACTCTCTCTCTCTCTCTTTCTCTGTTAGGATGCAGAACAAAAGAAGTGCTGCACACACCGGGGAATAAATGCTCTTGTTGAGGTTTGCTGGAGGTAATACAGAGGTGTTGACACAAAGCTCTTAAGCATCCTGTGCTGTGGAGAGGCAAATCAATACCACTCACTCCCTGATCACTCCTTACAAATTAAAACCAGACCCCGTTTCTATTTAAAATCAGTCTCTTTGGAGGTGTGTGATGGCTTTACACCGCATGATGTCAGCTGCTGAGATTTCGGCTTATTTTTAATTAAAAGAATAAATAAGTCAATATGCGAAACTCATAACACAGCAGCAGTTGCGGTACACAGAGAAAGAGTTCTTTTAGTTGTGCAGGATAACATTGTTTCATTATTTATTAAATGAGTCTTAAGGCAACTACTCTTTTGCATCAAACTTTTCAGCATCTTTATATTCAGTGTCATCTTTATTTTCAGCATCTTTATTTTCAGCATCTTTATTTTCAGCATCTTTATTTTCAGCATCTTTATTTTCATCATCATCTTTACTTTCATCATCATCTTTATTTTCAGCATCTTTACTTTCAGAAACTTTATTTTCATCATCTTTATTTTCATAATCTTTATTTTCAGCATCTTTATTTTCAGCATCTTTACTTTCAGAAACTTTATTTTCATCATCTTTATTTTCATAATCTTTATTTTCAGCATCTGTATTTTCAGCATCATCTTCTTTTTCAGCATCTTTATTTTCAGCATCATCTTTATATTCATCATCTTTATTTTCATCATCTTTATATTCATCATCATTACTTTCATCATCATCTTTATTTTCATCATCTTTATTTTTAGTATCATCTTTATTTTCAGCATCTTTATTTTAAGCATCATCTTTATTTTCATCATCTTTGTCTTCAGCATCTTTATTTTCAGCAGATTATTTTAAAGTTGCTGTGGGATCTGTGCGGGCCTATGGGAGCTGTCCATTCAGCACCACATCACAGTGCCGTTCATATATTTACATTTATTCATTTGGTAAGCGCTTTTTATCCATAGTAACTAACAATATTAAGCAGTGGCCAATCCTTACTACAGAGTAAACAGAGGTAAGATGTCTTTCTCAAGGACACTTCAGCAATTGTCTGCTGACACTGGGATTCAAACCAACAACATTCTGCTTACAAGTCCAGCAAGACCATCAGAACATGTGTTGATGTGAAGATAGAAGAACCAAAACAGATAAACTGATTATTGAACTATACTGAGCCACATTGGCTTGTGGTTAAAGATCATAGCTTGTGCCTTTGGACATTTCAGACAATTTGCTAAATTCTTTGTAAACGATGATATATTAGTTGATACAGAATTCTTTATATAAAAATGTCATCGCATCCCTTCAGATTTATTTGAATTATTGGTCTATACACTTTGTCTTTTCAACCCAGACTTGAGCAGAACTCAACGATTAAACACAACTTGTGATATGGCAACATCTCCCTGTCATTAGGCCTTATTGAGTGTATGCTTTATTACTTTGTATGTTTCATTTTTTTTACTTGATTAACTTAATGCTGTTAATGTTAAGTGGTGATATTTTACCATGGGTGTAATTATGTGCTTATATCACACTTAAAAAGTGGCCGAGTGTGAAAATACCCATCCTGATATTGACGCAGCTCAAATTCATGCCTGCACACGATGCATTTCTAAAATCCTTTTAATGTCATGCATATGAGAGATAGATTAAATTGTAAATGAGAGAAACTCGGAGCTCACTCGGAACAGATAATTTTAATTGAAACTTTCAGTTGCGCACTGGGCCGCAACGCCACAATATTGAGAACGGGTTCATATTTTCTCTGCTGAATAAAACCATCTAATTATTCATTTAGCACTCAACAAATTTATTTAACGCTGAACTGTGGCAAGCTTGTAATTGTCAAGGTCTTCAAATTGTGTAATTCGTTGATGAAGCTGAGAAATGATTCCCAGTGAGGGTTTCATTGCACCAAAAGCTCTCATAAGGATCAGAAAGGGATAGAACGCCATCTGTTGGCTTTATGTTCTAAATAAAACCTGAATATTTATTTTAGATCCTATGACCACTTTGTTTTTTTCACCATGAATTGTTTTGCATTCTACAGTATACCTAGTTGTGTAATAACTGATTTATAATAGGTCCAAGTGGAACCTACTAACGTATCATATATGAAGCGGAAGGAAAATGATAAAGAATTTGAAAAGATCATGATAGTCAAGTCAAATTACTTTATTAAAATCTTTGCTATGCATAAACAAAATCTGAACAAATGATTATAAAGTTTTTCCTGTGAATTTTCCCACTTTTTTTATAGCATATGGTAAAGTCTATTAAGTGTTGCATAGACACGAGCAGGAGAGGAAGAGATGTAGAAAGACAGAAAAAAGAGAGAGAGAGAGAGAGAGAGAGAGAGAGAGAGGGAGAGAGAGAGACTTGCATAAAAAAGTGATGGTGCTGGACATGCAGTCGGTTCACGGTGAAGGTCAGACCTGGCAGCGTGTTTCCTCTGAGACTACTAGCACATCTGTCTTCTCTGCCTTATTATGGTAATCATCTATCATGTTTCAAACTTTGATTGGTCCCTTAGGGACACATGACAGGACGTATGGTCTCAGGTGCAATGTAGAAACCTTAAGTGTTCAGTGTCAGGGCAACTCTTCACCATTGGTTACTTCTGGCGGCCACGTCCTCGTCCATAATCCGTGGAAGGCGGCCACTTGCCCCCCCTTCCAGGTAACCGGACTTCACATTGGCTGTTTCCGGACATTTTCTCTTTTTACTCAAATCTGGTAGATAAATACAAATGTTTTAAATAAATATATATAAATATATAACAAATTGGAGACAATATAGCATGCTAACATACTCTTCTCCATCAAGTGTACTTTATTAATATGGCTAATAAATGTGACCTGTGATTGCAAGAATCATTTTCCGCCGCGCTCCAAATGTGCTCACACCCACTTCCTTCAAATCCTCATCTGTCAGTGTCAGGAAGGTCTGAAAATCAATCTGACAAACAGAATGAACTGCATTTCTACTTACAGATTTTGTTTTGATGACTTTAAATAAAGCCGAATATTGGACTGCCTTCAAATAACTGCTTCACAAAGCAAGACAATCTGACTGCGTAACATTGAAATGCATGGGTTATTCTCACAGTGTTTTTATTGTGTTGACAGTCAGTGACAGGTAGTTGGATGACACATAGGTGTGTGTTTGTAGTTTGTAGTGTGAGTACCTCCTGTTCCTGGAATATATCAACGTATTTTCCCAGACCGAGCTGTGCCAGTAACTCTGCGAGATCATCTGTGTCGGAGGGACTGTGTGACCTGCCATTCAAATGTCTGGACACTGCAGGTCCGCTCTCAGAGAGGTTAACGCTTGTCAGGTAACTATCCGCTGCAGATTGAATGTCACTCATCTGTTATCTCAGTTCTTTTTTGTTTTTGTCCATAGGCCTCAATTTTTAAATCATTAGTGAACTGAAAAATTAAATCCTTACATGTTCGGGTCGCTGATAAATTGTAGTACTGAAAGGAGGATGAAGATGATGAGTGATCCGGTGGTGATGAAGATAATGTGGATAAAGATCCTCTTCTTTCTCTCCAGTTCTCAGAATTACTGCCACTCTGAGAAATCCACGACTATGAGCAGACAAATAAATAGAGTCAGCCATAGTTACTTCAGAGTAAGAGGTACATACATAAACGTTTGGCCACTGAACCCTAAAATATTTACGAAGACATTCACATTTATCTTTTCCACATAGAGTTGGTTGCCATAAATGTGACCAGATACCAGTGATTCAACTGTGAAATAGCAAAATTTTATTCTTTAGCCAA
>CM065671.1:848764-861264 GCA_033220385.1 Triplophysa yarkandensis | reverse complement strand
TGAAGGTCTACACTAATACAACATAGACTGCTTTTATTGCCCTTTATCTGACGAACCCCAAAGGATTTTTCCAACCTGCCGTGCATAGCTACTTACCAAGAATAAACTTTATTCTAATTGGTTATATTTAGTTGATATATCTCTGACCAAGTATATGAAAAAAAGGGGAAGGTTTATGTGATTTATAGTTTTCTATATGAAATTATCCTAAACATGTGAAGAGCTTTCTGTGTAAACATAACCTCTACATCCTTAAAACAGAGTCAAGACTTTTAACCTTTCTTTCGAAAAAAAGTAATAAAATCTCAATAAAAATTATTTATTTCTGTATGTGTCATATTATGAATGAGATTTTTTTGAAGTCTATCATTGATAGAGTTAACAGAATAAACACACACCAATAACTCTCTAAAAAATAATCCAGTGTCACAAATTAAAATAATATGTTGTTCTGAACCAAAATTGGAATTTCTCTTTAAATTTTCGATTTTATAAAAATATTTGTTCATTAAACACTTTCCAGATTTTAAATAAACTTAAATTATTTATAATTTTTCTATATAAAATTTGGATTGTATATTGTTTTATAAGGCTAATAACAGTTTTGTTATTTTTATGGCTATAATTATTACTCAATGACTTCAGTCTGGATTTGACAGATGGACCCACATTTTGGAATATTTAAAATCCCTGAAACCAGCATTATCATCGTTGTGTTGTAGTGCGCGAGCAGTGAACGTGATTGTGAGGTCATAAGGCCCATATTGTATTTACTCCAGGTATAATAAGAAAATTGGGATCAGTTGTTGTAAATGGATGAGATCTATTATTGAGGTCTCGCTCCTTTGATCTTTAATTCCATCCAGGGCCATTTGCACCCTGTTGTGGCAGTCAGTAGCAGAGAAATTTAATCAAGAGAGCCAGAACCAGTCGGAATATTTTCTAGCACAGTAATCGCCGCATGCCAGTATGATGAGTTTTCTGTGAGGTTTATAATGTGGAAAGTAAGCATTTAATATTGCCTGGGTGTCATTTAGATTGTAATATATAGATCCGGACCGTGGTCCTCTTAATACTTTATAATAATATCTAATGAGGGTACTTAATCATAAATAAAGTCTATCGCTGCGGTTATAAGAGTAAACTATACTCAGCATGATATGGCTTTCTGAATAAACCAGGTTCTTCCACCTCTGCATGCACGGTCTATAACAATATCTTATAGATTTCTTTAATTGTTGTTCTCAAGAGAGCGTTTACACACTATTCAGGATGAATAGAAGCTTATATAGATTACAGATTAAGCACAAAACACACAAAATAATATCATGTAAAGTATTTGTTAAACCAAATGGATCGGATTCTTTTGAAAACATATAGTGAACATCTCACTAGACATATAATATAATGTAATGTGAACAGTGCAACACGTTTAAGAATTAAGACAGACTTCCCCAATAAGAGTACCGGATTACACGGATATCTACCCACAAAATTAAATTCATATCATCATTTGTTTACCTATATACCGTTATGGGAAAAGAAGATATTTGGAAGAATGTCCAGCATGGGTACTGCCCCAAATGAGCTTATTTTGTTTTGGAGAATTCAAACAGTATTCACAACTTATTAAAATGTGTTTGTAAAGATTAAAAGCAGTGCTAAAGGCCAGTAAAATAACCAATGAAACCAGGTTTCTGGAAAATCAAATAAACAAAACACTTGACTTGAAAGAAATATGGTACATAAATAAACTTGATTTGTGTCTTAATGGTAGTGAATTTCATGATAGCATGGTGTTTAATGCTGCATAAAGATTGGTACTCTTGTAGTTTTAGAGAGAATAAAAACATTATAGAGTAATTATGCCTCATTTGAAAGGCCTTTTCATATTTCTGTTCTGACGGTCTTGAATAATTGATCAGGTTTCTCACTGAAGCACTGCCATTGAACAGGTACACACAGGGAAAATGGGTCAGGCTACATTCAGAAGAAATAAACCTAAACTCTGACTCGGACTTTCATGTGAAATTCTTCAGTACAGAGAGAGACAAAGTCATTCATCTTAATTCTGATTTTAATAAATCATGAAGTGTTTGAGATTTTTAGTTTGAGAAGATGATTTCTTCAATTCTGTGCCTGATGAAACTTTAATCAATAGCTACAAAGGACACTTATTTTGCCAACATTCAAGTTTGGGAGACGTTTCCAAAGAGACGGCAGAACCGAGATGAAAATATGGAGGTGCAAAATTCTTGAACACATTTTATTATAATACCTTAGAACACAAAATTATTTACTTGTAAGAAAAGATTTCAACACACATTCTGAATATTACCTTTAAAGGATCATTTTCTCTTAAAATATAATGCAATTTCATCTTTATATAATAACAAAATATACTTTTGAGAACTTTAAATCATAAACATAATTTCCTAAATAAGAATTCCTGAAAAAATATCTAGAATTATAATACAGTCAAAGCCCGAAATCTGAAAATACTCTCATTCATGACATTATATTGATATTGTGTAAGAGTCCTGATTTAACGTGAACACATCTCCTCTCTTGGTCTTATGTCTGATATGTTTTCTACAGTAAATTTAAACATCAAGACTTCAACGGCTCTTTATTTTTACCCCATGATGGCAAAAGCCCAACCATTAGCATTCTAATAGTGCCAGATCAACACTTTAAAATAGGATTTTCTAAGGAAAGTCACAGTGCGATAAACTATAAAAAACAATTTAAAATCTCGCAATCTCGCAAAAGTGTTGCGATCCCCGGAGTAACATTGCAGTGTTCGTCGTCGTCTTCGTCGTGAGAAAAACCAGTTTAAAGTTGGATTACCTTCACCTGGGTTATTCTGAAGGATGTGTCACAGATATTTCCAGAGAATGCACATATATTTGGAAAAGAATGAATGTTTTTCGAGGAATGCAAAACTTTTGCAAGATTGTGGAAAATCTTAGAAAAATAATTTTTAATGACGTCTCTTAAAGGACAAGGGTCTTTAGAAATGATCTCCTCACATCCTGAGATCACTTTTGGTCGGAGTTTGGTCAAGTAACTTCTAACCATCTTTCCTCTCAACCTTTTCTCTTTCGCTCTTTCCTTCAGTGGGTATTCAGAGCACATTTGCCTGTAAAATTACAGCAAAGCAATGAGAAAGAAAACAAGCGAGCTCTGTTCTTTATCACGGCTCTTACCCTCGTTCCTCTCCTCCTCCTTTCTCTCTCTCTCTCATTTCTCTTCAGCTTCTTTATCACAGGCAGATTGTGATAATTGATTCATTAAGATCTCTTTAATTTCACATGGCATTCTGTATTCATTGTTCTGGAAATGTGTCACCAAAGCTTTATATGTTCACCAGAAACATGCATACTGAGAGAATGTATAGGACACGGCCTAAACGAGAGATACGTTTGTGTTTGCTGGAATATTTATAGGGAGATATATTTATAATCTCTGCTGACTTAATATAGCAATGACTCACCTGAGTAAGAACTTATTTTTAGCTATGCACATTTGAGTTTCATTTAAAAGAAAATGATGTTAAAGAGATTTCTTTAATAACTCAAACATTTCTCAGACAGTAATGAGATTAAATGGCCAACAAATGGAGACTTTCGCTTAAAGGGACAGCTAAGAAATGAAATTCTGTCTACCAGCCCTCATGTTGTTCCACACTTGTGTGACGTTTCTTTCTTCTGTGAAACACAAAGGACGATGTTAAGCAGAACGGCCACATTTACTTGCATTGTATGGACAAAGCTGACATTGTGTTTTATGGGAGAAAGGACGGTAAAAGGGTTTGTGTGCGAGTAATGATCGTAAGACTTCCACTAACCCTCATATACTTCTAATCTAGAAGTTTATCCATGTAAATTTGATTTCAAAATTAGATTTTTTCAAAGATATGCTCTGAATATTGCATTTCCATCTCCAAGAAGGTTAGTCAATGCAGTTTTATATCAGTCTAACAGGACAAATATTTCTGACACAAACTGACAATCATATCTCTTCACTTTTATTCCATTTTCTTTTATAAATACGGTATATAGTATGTGTTGTAATTATGAATATCCACGGCACATTTCATTTTCAAGATCAACATAAGTGTAAAATGTAGGACACTATATGGATTTCCCTGTGTAGTGGAAATGTATAGCTGGATGCAGTTTATATGTATTATATTTTATTTAAATAACCCTGGAGAAGATCCTCCATGACCTCTATACAGTAAAAAATACCATTGAGAACTACCCTGCTCCTCCTTTAAACAATCTATAAGATAGACAAGTGTATTAGACAGGACATCGTTTGACCCACACCTAAAGCTAATACTGAATTGAAATACTACTGTGATCTGCATTAATATTGACAGTTCTGAGATGTAGTATCAATCCCCGTTTACTCTCAAGAGAAACAGGAACTCCATCACAGAGATCCCATCTCATTGGCTGCCGTAACGCAGAGGATATTTCCTGAGCGCTGGCAACAACAGATGCTCTAGATACCTTCTGTCTTATTATCCGTGTCTCTCACTCGCCCTCCTCTTTTGTCTCACTAGTGTGCCGGCTGATCAATAATTGAGCAAAGTTTCATCAAATCCAGGTCTGTTCTTCGTAAGGCTTGTCTGTTTGAGTACACTGAGAAGGGAGAGAAGCGTGAGCTGGTGGACAGAGTCTCCCGGAAGTGTCTTTGATCTACGCCATACTGCTACAGGAGATTCTTGAGAGGGCTATACCAACACACCCCCACACACTCCCTATCACACAATACATGTGTACATGCTCACCATACCATACACACATATACATGCTCACCATACCATACACACATATACATGCTCACCATACCATACACACATATACATGCTCACCATACCATACACACATATACATGCTCACCATACCATACACACATATACATGCTCACCATACCATACACATATATATGCTCACCATACCATACACACATATACATGCTCACCATACCATACACACATATACATGCTCACCATACCATACACACATATACATGCTCACCATACCATACACACATATACATGCTCACCATACCATACACACATATACATGCTCACCATACCATACACACATATACATGCTCACCATACCATACACACATATACATGCTCACCATACCATACACACATATACATGCTCACCATACCATACACACATATACATGCTCACCATACCATACACACATATACATGCTCACCATACCATACACACATATACATGCTCACCATACCATACACACATATACATGCTCACCATACCATACACACATATACATGCTCACCATACCATACACACATATACATGCTCACCATACCATACACACATATACATGCTCACCATACCATACACACATATACATGCTCACCATACCAGACACACACACATATACATGCTCACCAAACCATACACACATATACATGATCACCATACCATACACACATATACATGCTCACCATACCATACACACATATACATGCTCACCATACCATACACACATATACATGCTCACCATACCAGACACACATATACATGCTCACCATACCATACACACATATACATGCTCACCATACCATACACACATATACATGCTCACCATACCATACACACATATACATGCTCACCATACCATACACACATATACATGCTCACCATACCATACACACATATACATGCTCACCATACCATACACACATATACATGCTCACCATACCATACACACATATACATGCTCACCATACCAGACACACATATACATGCTCACCATACCATACACACATATACATGCTCACCATACCATACACACATATACATGCTCACCATACCATACACACATATACATGCACACCATACCATACACACATATATACATGCACACCATACCATACACACATATACATGCTCACCATACCATACACACATATACATGCTCACCATACCATACACACATATACATGCTCACCATACCATACACACATATACATGCTCACCATACCATACACACATATACATGCTCACCATACCATACACACATATACATGCTCACCATACCATACACACATATACATGCACACCATACCATACACACATATACATGCTCACCATACCATACACACATATACCTGCTCACCATACCATACACACATATACCTGCTCACCATACCATACACACATATACATGCTCACCATACCATACACACATATACATGCACACCATACCATACACACATATACATGCACACCATACCATATACCTATACAATAACATAACATAATAAACTATACATACCACATCACGCTACTATATGAAATCATACCATAACATAACATAACACCACAACCTTTCGTCCTATATTATTCTATACTATGCTGTACCAAACTACGCTGTATTATATTATACTACAATATATGAAACCACACCATTTTTAGCACACTGTTTTATATTATATTGCACTATACTATGCCAAAATATTCTACGCTGTACTCACATCATATCATATCATATATCATTTCATATATCATATCATATCATATCATATCATATCGTACCATACTACATCTACATTTATTATTTTGGCAGACGCTTTTAACCAAAGCAACTTACAAGTATTATGCAATATACATATATCACCGCAAAGTGAATAACAACCTTCTGCTTACAAGTCCAAGTCTCTTACCACCAGATCACAACTGACCAACAATACTATACAATACAATACATTACCATACAATACTAATCTTTTATACCATATTATACCAAATTATACTATTCCACAGCACAGTACAATATTTCATTATAATACATGACAGTATATGATTCCACACAACACTATTGCATCAGATTCTATACAATTAAGATCTGGAAATGGCAGACATTATATAATGGGACTCTAGTTGGGTATTATTTTTTCCACATACACTTGAATTGCCACTTTATTATACTGAATCAAAGATGGAATTCCACTACAGTTAAAGTGGATCAACGTTTTCCTTGAAATTCATTCTCTGGCCCAAATCCCCTGCGTTTCCTCCCGAATATACATTGTTATAAATACTGAGTGTTGCTGAAGTTTTCAGGTTTGTGTCCGGGGGAATACCTATACAAATAAACGGCATACATAGAATGTGCTGTAAGTCCCTTTGGTCATATATCATATATGTTATGTAAAGGAAAATATAGATGTAGACGTTATAAACCTGATGGTCTTCGACACACAGCTCCAGATGTGCCTTCACTCTTCTTCCCATTTTTCTTGAGATTTTAGTTGGTAGCTTCCTACACGATCCAGTCATAATAAAGTTTGTGTATGATTAGGGTTGAAATATGTGTTTAGGACCAGTCCCATATATATACTGATATAACTGTGAGTGCAGTGAGGGCTTCCAGCTATTCGTTCTGTTCTTCTACATGTCAGTAAAGAGCTAAGATGGGACTTGCTGTGATCAGTCAGGCTTAATATGAAAAATTCAATCATTCCTTCAGCCGACGCTCGGTTCGGCCGTGACAGAGAGCAAGAGATAGACAGCTGGGGAAAGAAACAGTACCATATTCATGATGCCATTATTGCTCATTTCAAACTGCTGATGTCACTCGTGAGATTTCAGGAGTCAGCACTAATACAAGTAAAGTGTCTCAAATCTCTTCTCCTGTTTTCATAGCACAGCATAAATGTACAAACGCACAACATCTTATATGTAAAAAAAGTATAATAATATAAAGACTTTCACACACGCGCGCACACACACACACACACACACACGCACACACACACGCACACGCACGCACACACACGCACACACACACACACACACACACACACAGACACACACACACACACACACACAGACACACACACACACACACACACACACACACACACACACACACACACACACACACACACACACACACACACACACACACACACACACACACACACACACACACACACACACACACACAGACACACACACACACACACACACACACACACACACACACACACACACACACACACACACACACACACACACACACACACACACACACACACACACACGCACACACTGACTGATTTGATCATAAATTCCTGCCTCCATGTTTATTTGTTTTAATTATAAATATTTATATTAATGCCTGCATGTGTCCTAATGCACAGATAACATATTCTGACTTTTCTCCGCTGAAACACAGGTCATGCTCAGGACTGATCCGCTGTAATGTTGTGTGTAGTATAATGTGAAGTAATGATATCCAGCACACAGTCAGTCTGTCTGAAATCAATTTGCTTTTCTGATTTGTCACATGTCCTCTCTCCCGCCGCACAAGTTACCCATGCTCCTCTCCTTCCTCTCACATTAACTGCTGTTGTTTCAGCTAATTTAAGTTTTTTTGGTTGCTTGAGAATTTCAAAGTAATTTTCTCAGCGTGTTTCATCACAGTTCATTTCCACCTGCACCGTAAAAAAAAGCAATTCAATTCTAAAGCACCAAGCACATTTCTCCCGACTACTCTTCCGAAGCCAATAACCTCAGAGAAACAACGAGAGAGTGTGATCACACCAGCTCACTTCAACCACTAATGCAAAACACTAATAACAGGATAACTTTTAACTTGAACCTTCTCATCCAAACCATTAACCCTGACCGCAGGAACGCCATCCAGCACCATGAGGTCTCATTCACCCACATCATCAGTCATCCTGCCCTTTATCTCCTGCTTGTGCTTTGTTGAGTAAATATACAGAAAGTGTTCAGTCAGAGGTCTGTTATTTATATGCTTTTGTCTAAATCGCCTTTCAAGCAAATTGGACGGCGAATGTATCGATGCAATCAAAAATATAACACGGCACATTTTTCAGCCTGGTGTTTTGAGAGATTTCTGATTATGGATGTTGGCGTGCTGGGTCCGGCTCTATAATTCAGCTTCAGGAATCCCATACTAAAGGTAATGGGCACATTTGAATTTCATGCAGCACATGTCAAAAGCTTCTGCACGCGGGGACTGTAGGACGATTCAGGGAAGAATTAGGATCCAGTGACTCTGTGCCAGGAAAATGGGTATTGATAAATAGATTCTTAACGGCAGATGGGTCTCAGAGCAATGGAAAAAGTGAAGGGAAAGAGGACATAAGTGCCATATGTCATGAGACTGATATAGTTTAAACATACTGAGTCTCGTTTTTATATCCTCATTCATTATCATCCTTATAATTCCACCGGAGACTCAAATGCATTAAAGCAATAAAAAAAAATCACATTACTTCACAACACAAATCTGTGTTTGTGTTATTATATGCTATAAATTGAAAGAACACGAGCTACTCTTATATGATTAGCGAGCTTGCTTACATTAGTTTGAGATCTGATTCATTTCTCTGCATTCTGTTAAATAATGCTTGTTCAGTGGCGGATTTGATTTGTTCATGACGACAGAAAACATTACTGGATTACTGTCTTCTTACAGTTGTTAAATGTGATGACTGAGGACGCAGTGCACCTAAAGCAAGTTCAGGCAGAATAATCGGTGTTTCTCAGAAACACACACTATTGATGGGCCATTATCACAACACTACCTGTTTACTGTTGTGTAGTCTGTATTGCCTGGAGAAAATCTTGTTCCTCTATAGTTCCGATGATTCATGGGGCTCTCGGTTGTGTTTGGGTTGTGTATCTCCTCCTGAAAGAAACAGACAAGACATTTAGAAGATTGATGAGAGTAGCTGTAAAAAACATACTAGTAAACTGTGGTTGATCAATACTTAAATATATAAAACATGAACAAGTAATGAGTATTTTTTATTGCCCTATTTTTTAATCATTCTTAAAGTCAAATTTCACTAAAAAAATGAAAATTCCCTCATCATGTACCCTCCCTTTTGTCATTTCAAACCTGTATGGGTTTTTTTTTTCACAGAACACAAAAGAAGATATTTTGAAGAATGTTGGTACTTTGTTGAACTGACACAAAATGTAACGCAGGCGAATGGGGAGCGAAATTCTTCTCATTTCATGAGAAACAAACAAAAGCTTACTTATGATATCTCTCCTGGTGCGTTTGCATAACATCTTACTGTATTTCAATAAAAGTCACACAAAAAGTTTTAACTAAAAAATACAAAAAGTTTGAATCATATACATACCGAATGGTTCTTAATTTGTAAACTCTTAAAATAATGAGAGAGGATGGTGGAGTGCGATGGCGATGGCAGGTGGTTTGGGAGGTCTGGTTTAGTGATTAAGTGAAAGAGAAAAAGAAAGGAGGATTAAGGTACAGCGAGTACCGGTCCCAGGAGGTTTTCTTTTGATACGGCTGAGGATGCTTGTGTTGATGTTAGGTGATGATATAAAACATGTCACATAGCTGAAGAATGACCAAGAAAGGTTTTAAGTTTTTTGGTCATATAAGTTTGAACCCAAATGAATTTAGAATAAAGGCTTTTAATGTCAGCAGTAAACTCGTGTGTATGAGAAACATTGAAGCCTTTGAGTTCAGTCAATTGTGTGTCTTGATTTCTTCTCTTAGAAATGATTTACTGTCAAAAAAGTTGGAAGAAAGTTTTCTGAGATCAACAAATGAACAATGTATATTTGGATAGTCACGAAGTGCAGAACAACAAATCACATCAAAGAAAACCGGATTTCCTTTTAATCCAGCAGTACTGAAATATTCTGCACACACACCAAGACAACAAAAACGTGTCTGTGAGCACAAGCTTTTCATGAAGATTCTCTACAATATAAAAAAGAAATGAAAAAAAACGAAAGCCTTAAGACGTCTTTTAAATCATTAAAAAAACTTCACTCTTAATTTAATTTGAACTTACATTTATTGACAACATTTTTATGTCTTGCTGGAAATTTGTGTCTTTTTTAACAAAGTGATCTGTTCTTCTTCTTGTTTTTACAACTGAAAGTATCTCAGTATGTGCAATCATAAAGAATTATTCTAATCTAATCTGCATTCTATACTGCATTCTATTCTATTCTATTCTAATCTATTCTATACTGCATTCTATTCTATTCTATTCTAATCTATACTGCATTCTATTCTATTCTATTCTATTCTAATCTATTCTGCATTCTATACTGCATTCTATTCTATTCTATTCTATTCTAATCTATTCTGCATTCTATACTGCATTCTATTCTATTCTATTCTATTCTAATCTATTCTGCATTCTATACTGCATTCTATTCTATTCTATTCTAATCTATACTGCATTCTATTCTATTCTATTCTATTCTAATCTATTCTGCATTCTATACTGCATTCTATTCTATTCTATTCTATTCTATTCTATTCTATTCTGCAATCTTTCTCTATAGTCTATTCTATTTGGTGATTTGGCATGAATCTTCTCATTCATAACTTGTTTATAATGAATGTAAGATGTTACAGTGGGAATGTTTCATTCACAGGCTTTGAGGGATGTAATGACAAACGCGGTCCTGCCAACTGAAATAGATTCTAAATGTAGAAACGGTCATGCCTTCCCTAACATACGTTTCCCTTAAGTCATCATGTGCAGACCAACCGTCTGTTACATTCTACATTCTAATAGACGCTATAGAACCAACCAGGCAGGTAATTGTTGCATAATGTAAAACATTTGCCTATGCAACACCAACACATACTGATTACATGCCACTAGTTAAACTAGGCAATGCCCTAAATTCCTATTTACAAATGCCATTTGTCAAATCAAGCAGCAGAAAACATAACCAAACAAGTGCATTGCAGAACTGAATATATTTGTGTTGTGATCCGCTGAAATAAATCATCCTACATAGCAGAGCTTCTTGGTGGACATTTTGCTAAAAGAAAAAAAACACATTTCCAATGAAACGGTTTAAAAAAGGAATGCAGAACGGCTAGCTTTATTTTGAGAAAACAGAAGCTGTCTGACACGCTGATGGTTTTGATAAATTTCCTCATCAGAGGTTCTTCACGCAGTACGGCAGATCTCTATTTTACACCTGACCTTCTCCTGTTAAATACCTTGTTTCCCAGCAGCAAGGTAAGCAGATAAGTGCCCGCTGTAGTGTAGTCGTACTCCAACAAAATTCTGTAAATAAACCCGGACACACTGCTGGAAAATAAACTCATGTTCATCGCCAGCTATTGCACAATGTTATTATATTAGGAGTGATGCATGCATCAGTCATCTTGATGATGTCATGGGGTGGGGGGGTGGACTGTTAAAATCCTCATCATGAAGTCAGGAATCTTGTGTAATGTCTTCTGTCATTGTACATAGGCAATTTTTAATTTAAGATGTAATCTTTTTCCATTAGAATAAACTGCAGTCCAGGCCAAAAGATCATTTCTTATCTTGCTAAAAAAAGGTGTATTGGAATTACATCCCCGTGTTCCAAATGAAAAACTATTAGCACACTAATGTGAGAAATTTCACCCGATTCCAGAAAGAGTGACTGTTTTAATTCACCCCT